>CAKOAT010429598.1:1799-21303 GCA_932364175.1 Eruca vesicaria subsp. sativa | reverse complement strand
AATATACTTTTTTATAACATTCTATTTGTTATATTTAGATATATTTAATGAAACAAATAAGATAATCACTTTAACTTTATTAGTCCAAGTTAAGGGGAATTACATGGTTATATTTTGACCGAATTTAAGCTAAATCATAGTTGCACAATCATATTTAATCTAAAAAATTGAAGAAGCTGTTCGGAAAGTACCCTTCTTCTTTCTGCTATCTGATTGGTGGAAAAGAAATTACGTGATAGCATTTTCTTCTTCGTGAAAATTATGCAACTATACCGTTCTTTGTCCAGTGATTTGTGTTCGACATGTATACAACAAAAATGTTTTAAATGTTTCAACATATATAATGTTCTTATATTTATAAGTTATTTTAATACTAGCAAAAACTCTAACTAATTATATTTTATATTTTATAAGTAGTTGAATAGTTTTTGATTATAGTTTCAAGGGGTTTATTGGTCATTTATTCTTGGGTTCATCCCCTATGGTGAACCTAAAGGTTTACCCTCTATGGTGAACCTACCATCCAATAGAATTGCATCATTTTATATTTGATATCTTTTGAAAAGAGAGACAAAATCTTATTAAATTATATTTTGTGTTTTAAATATAAAATACAAAAAATAAAAAAAATAAAAATTAAGAAAAACGAAAATAATTATTTAAACAAAATATTTTAACATTGAACTCTAAAGTCTAATTTTAGGTCACTACAAGAAAACATGTTGTTTGACACCATCAAAACAGTCACAAAATAGTGGCAAATGCAATGTTTGCGACTATGTAGCGACTTTAAGAAGTAGTCGCATATCTTTGGTCGTAAATTCTTTTGGTCGCAGAGTAGTTGCTAACTTACTACTACACTATGATGACATATGCAGTCATATATTAAAGACTACTTATACACGGAATTAATAATTAAGAAAAATAAAAATAATTATTTAAAAAAAAATATTTTAACATTAAACTCTAAAGTATAATCTTAGGTAAATCATAAACCTTTGGATAAATCTATAAAAATTTAGTGTTTATGATTTACCAAAGGGTTTAGGGTTTAGGATTAGAGTTTAGGGTTTAGTGTTTATGATTTACCCAAGGGTTTAGGGTTTAGGATTAGAGTTTAAAGTTTAGTGTTTATGATTCACCAAAGGGTTTAGGGTTTAGGATTAGAGTTTAGGGTTTAGTGTTTTAGTGAAAAGATTTTTTTTAAAGATTTTTTTTATAAAATTTACCAAAGATTTATGATTTACCAAGGGGTTTAGGGTTTAGGATTAGAGTTTAGGGTTTAGTGTTAAAATATTTTTTTTAAAAGAATTATTTTCGTTTTTATTAATTATTATTATTATTTATTTATTTTTGTATTTTTATTTTTAAAAACATAATATAACTTAACAAGATTTTGTTTCCTTTTTTTAAAAGATATCAAATATGAAACGATGCAATCCTATTAGATGGTGAATTTAGAGATTCACCCTAGGGGGTGAACCCAAGAATAACTCTTTATTGGTACCAAAATCTATGTGGAGTTTAATAATTCTAAAACTGGATAGATATTTTTTAAAAGAAAAAATAGATTTATAACAAAAATTGTGTGGATTTTATCAAATATTGTAATACTCACAGTGATCCCTTATTGCGAAGTAATTTTGCTACATATCATCTCTACGATTAGTTTTACAAAAATAAAGTGACATGACTATTAAAATTGATGACATGGCTATGACAAATATGACATGAACATTTACTATTAATGTTGATTTATATTTTTGGTAAAATTTTTAAATACAGTAATAATGTATACTTTACATTTATTGTTGATATTTATTTATGGTAAAAATAATTAAAATAAGGTAATAATTCATACATCATCTTTAAATAAATATATTCAAATATAACATTAGATTTTTTGAAAGATTATCTATTTTATTTTTTATATTATACAATTTGTATTACTAAAGTTTTCAAAAATTGCTACAATTTTTCAAAAAATATAAATTTCTAATCGTCAAATCATTTGTTTCTTATATATCTACAAATTTTGTAAATACTGTTTATTCTAAATCATTAGTACACACGTCATCTTTACAATCAGTTTCACAAAAAAATAGACATAGCTACTAAAATTAATGACATGGTTTATAGAAAATATGACATGGATAATTATATTTAATATTGATTTATATTTTTGATAAACTTTTTAAATATGGTAATAACACAGAATTTACCTTTAATGTTGCTATTAATTTATGGTAAAAAAGAACTAAAATATGATAATAACTCATACATAATCTTTAAAATAAATATGTTGAAATATAAGATTAAAAATTTTGAAATATTATTCTATTTTATTTTTATATTATACAATTTGTATTACAAAAGATTTAAGAAATTGCTACAATATTTTGAAAATGTAAATTTTAATTGTAAAATCATTAGTTTCTTATATATCTATAAATTTTGTAAAAAGTGTTCACCAATTGAAGCTCACTTGTTACTAGGAGCATCTTCAACCTAAATTCAAATCCTCAATTTTTTGAGATTTTTGTCATTCCAACCAAATTTCAAATCTTCAAATTTTGAGGTTTTGAATAGTGACACCTCAAATTTGAGTTTTCAGTGTTTAAAACTCAAAACTACTATTCATTTTTTTTAGTTTTTGCAATTATTTTCTTTCACAAATACATCCACTAACTTTATTTGGAGTAAGTTAAATACACTAAAATAAAATATAATATAATAAATAGTTCATAACATTAAAAAAAAAATTACACAAATAGAAAAATACATTAGATAAAACTCATATAAAATAAAAATACATTACACAAACTTAACATAAATTGAAACAAATTATATAAGCATTTATTTGTTACATCTCTTACAAATAGTATTTTATATGTAATTTTCTAAATTTGTGTGTATGTGTGTTGTTTTATTATATAGATAACTTCTATTATTTTTATTATGTAATATAATATTATTGTGTGTTATATAATATATTAAAAGTATGTTTTATATGTATTTTGTGAAGTTTTATCATTATTAATAACTTTTATTAATATTAAAGACTATAATACAAATAATATAAATTTTTAAGGATTTTTTTAAGGTTTCATTGGTTAGAGAAACCAACCCTTAAATTCTCATTTTGAAGTTTTAATCTTCTTAAAATGAAGTCTTGGATTAGAGATGCTCTTACCATGATGTTCCTAGTTGTTACTGATTAAAAAGGATCTATAATAATGGGTTGTTTTCTTGTTTTATTTAACTTTCAATCTCCATTTCCTCTTTTTTGGGGACAAACCGTCTCTGTTTCCTCTTATTCTTTCGTTTCGCCGAGTAATTTTCTTTGATTAATCTTTAATCTCTTACCCATCGGCCATCAGGCAAAAGAAAAAAGAAAAAAAATCTCACCAGTTGGAAAGTTATCTCACAACCAAAAGAGCAGTATAATCCACTAATCCAGTGAGTAGTTAGCTGTGAAACTAAAAAAAAATACAGAAGATTTAACGGTTATGTAGTTTTCTCATTATGGAAGATAAATACTAAACAATCATATTTTATTAAATTGTGTAAAATAATAACGACGAATTTCTTTTCATCAGAAAAGACATCTAATTAGGTGCGACCCGGTCTCATATCATTTTTATTTTAGTTACTAAAAGAACATGTTATGTATTAGTAGACTCGCAAACTGAAGGACAACTTACAAATCAGGCCATGGTTCATGTATCCGGTTAATTACTACTCGATCCTACTATCTTTTGTTTCTGTTTAAGAGTCTGTTTTGTAAGAGTTTTGCGCAATCATAGAATCTTTGACGTAGCACAAGAGAACGTTATGTTTTCTAAACACAACAGAAGCTCCAAAGAATTAGAAAAGAGGTCTGTGATCTTTCACCATACCAGTGTCACTAATCACAATCTAGAGGATACTGATTTCATGTTTTAACACAAAAAAGTTCAAATGGCTATTGGAAACAAAAGAACACCTCCACAGGTTTGTGGGACGCATTGCTGTGATAATTACACATTTCATTAAATGGATGGTCAAGTCAGTTCACTTCTACTTGAGAATCTTTGCACTCGTTTTATCCATCAGATGTTAAATCTCTTGCATGGAAGTGGATTCAGGTATATGTTGTGAGGATAGTGAACAATGGCGAGTCTATTAAGTTGCAGCTTTGCTCCCTTGCCAAGATTCTAGACAATTCACCTAATGCTATGTACATTTCATTTTGTGCAATAGCAGCAACAAGACAACGTGTGTTATTAAAGCAAATGCCAGCTTTGTAGCAGTATTACAAAGATCTCTTCTATATGTCAAATATACTAATGACAAAACTATCAATTGCCGTTTTATTTACATGATTAGTCGATCCCCCGGTTAACAAAAAATGACAAAAGGGACTAGGAACTGTTAGGTGGTGGTGGCTTCATCTTTGACAGAATAAAACGGCACGTTGAGAAAATGGAAGCTGCAGCTGCCTGAACCGCCAAATTAGTCTTCTGATTGGTGCCATCTTTCCCACAACTGCAAGATGTATTTGTACAGCAAGAAAAGTGGTTAAACCGTGTCCTTTTTAAACGCCTTCTACAAGACTGTTTGGTCTTGAATTTCCTCACCTTGACTCATTCATTTGTCGTAGACCTTCGTTGCATTGTGACTGCATATCCTTCACTTGGTTTAAACAATGTTCCTGCAAGTTTCCAAATCCGTAGTGTCAGTCAATACATCAAACACTGTTTATAATCCTTCCAACTTGAAAGGCAGGTAGATAAGTATGTAACGCACAAGATCTTGCTCTTCATCATGGAGATGTTTCTTAAACTGATTAAATCTTGCAGACCAGTTCAACCGATGCGCCTCTGTTACTGTACATTCTTGGTTGGCAGAAGAAGATTCTTTTGATGATGAGACGAGAAGTGGCAACTCTGCCTTCAAAGTATCATCAACTCTATTCCTACTATCCTGCAAAGCTGCAACAAAAAAACATTATCATAAGATCTCAGAGTCACAGTTATAACTTGAGAGTAGTCTATTTCTTTAATTAAGTAAATACACAAACCTGAAATCCTTTCGCTGAAGTCTTGGTGAAGAAACTCCAACCACTGTGACGCTACAGTAGCAGCTTAAAAAAAGAATACAAAACAAAACAAAACAAAACATTTGTTTCCTTTTTAAGCATTCACTTCTGCAATGGATTAATCATCAAGCAATGCACCTAACCTTCAACAGCTTGTTCCGGGTTTATAAAAGAAATGGCATGATCATCAGATACCGTGGTAGATGGCAACTTAGAGGCTAATACCTTATCTAAGCATCCATGATAAACACAAGAGTGATCAAAAGACTAAACTGGCTAATAAAACATTACATCCTAATGAGAGGGAATGATATATATAGATTATACCTCTTACATTCAAATCAGCATTTCGAATCAAAGCTTCAAGAAATGAGTAAACCTGTTCCTTACTCCTGACATTTTTAAGGATCCCTGGTTTCAATTCCGCTAGCAACCCACTTGGCGGTGTAGTAACATTCGAGACCACCACCACCTTTTGGTCTTTCTTAGGGACCACGTTTCTCTTCTTGGAAGAATCGCCTCTCTTCTTATTTTTTCGCTTCCTTGACGCAACAGGTCCACCCAAAGGGCCAGAAAGAAAACCATTCTCCTTCATTTCCATCCACCTCCGCATAGGATCTGACTTTTCCGATGGACTAACAACAGATTTAGTAGTAACCTCTTTAGGTTTCAAGACGCTGATATTGTTAGAAACGGCATCAAAGTGTACTCCTCCTCGTGTCTCACAGTAGTTACTATCATCATTACCATTAGGAGTCTCAGTCAAAGTATTATTAGGAACTAATCTATCATCATCTTTAGAAACTGAGGTGGCCTTAGTTACGACGCATGTATTTACATCTTTAGCCAAAACATCTGTAACAACAATAACCATTTAAAGCAGGAAACTTTTTATTAGATGACTTCTTTAAATCTGAATTTTGAGTACTATTCGCTCTTCTAAGTTAAAAACAAAGCAGAAGATCGATAGTTACCAGAAGCGAGGTCTTGCAGTTCATCATTCTTGTCTGGACCATCTTCGTTACGGTTCTCGCGGGAAAGCTGAGAAATTTGGGAAACCCAAGAGACAGAGAACACAACCCATTAAACCAAATTGCAACTATTAACGAAGAAGAAAAGAAAGCAAGATTTAAGGAGGAAGAAGAACCTCAGATGAAGTTTCTTTATTTTCGTCCATCATCACCAGAAGTAAGATCGATTTGGAAGAAAAAATCCAGATGCTCAGAAGGAGTGCAGGCCAAGGAAAATGAACGGTTTCTTGGTGACAGAGTCTGAGTGTTGAATGGAGTGGAGATGCATAAAGATTTGGGGGGACAGAATCGATGAAGAAGAAAGGGCTTTTGAATTCAAATTGATAAATGAACAGTTTTTTTTCTTTCATACTTATAAAGGTCGCGTTTTTTCACCCCCTTTTAATAGTAGTAGATTCTCCAAGTAGAGTAGGGCGCTTCTCGTATTATATAAACACCCGCGTAAATTAGCAAATGTCATTTTCGCTAATCATCTAATTAGTTTTAAGTCTGTACTTTTCTCTACTAACTCAATTGCTCGGTTCAGTAGTGGTTATACAGTTTATTTATTCCAACACACAACAAAGTATAAAAACAGAGCATATACTACCCCAAGTATGTGTGTATTTTTTTTTAACACAACCCCAAGTATGTAGACGTATAGTTGCTTTTTGGAACAACACAATTATCTTAAGGCATATCTTATGGCAGAAATTTCTCCATCTGAGCCTCATGAATTCTCCAGTTAGAATTCTCAATTGTTCATCTTCTTACTCCATCATTCGTTAGAATAATGTTGTTGATTCATTTTTAGGCTTATCAGGCATAACAAACTTCTTTGAAGAAACTGCAACGATAAAACGAACATGACTATATATATATTCAGTGTCACAAAAATTGGAACCAACAATCAAAACGTATAGTTTCTTTATGAGCAACACATGATCATCTTAAGGCATGGTTCTTTTTTACAACACTACTCATCACATAATGACTATTACATCTCAAGGTTCATCAGTCTCCACATCGGACCTTAACTAACTTGGGAACAACTTTGGTCTATAACACTATATGAACTTGAGGTGTATTATTTAGAATGGCAATCATATATGCTATACTCTATTGCAACTTATAGTACTAAAATGAAGAGAGATTTACTTAAATATCTTATCACCAACACATTAATATGTCTTCTTGATAGGGTTGTGGTGTGGTTCAAACATGTGTATTCTTCATACCTTTAATCAAGCCTATCTTAAGAGATGACTGTGCTTTAAGTTGAGTTAATTGACTTTAGAAAAAGGGTTGAGACTGTTTTTTAATAATCGGCTATTCTCTCTGTTCACTGTACAAAAAAACTAACAAAATAATCTTAGTATAACCTCACAAAAGTTTAACCAATTACACATTCTTAACTTTAAATAGAGAGAAAAACATTTTTAAAGACGATTTTAAAATTTTGTACCAATATGCATCCAAAATATCACAAATGAAAATTACTTAAATTTGGAAAAGAATCATTCTTTTCTAAATTCACGATTTGGTGGAATTAAATTATTAGTAAAGTATCTAAACAAAAACAGCAACAAATGTGGTTGGATTTTGTATGGTTAAAAAAACATGCATAAGAACAAATACAAATCACGTATCTGTAGATTCTTAATTACTTCTTAATTTGCTTCCTAAAACGACGTCGTGCTATCACCTTCAGACATAAAAAACGCTAAATCTGAATCTCTCTTTCGCTGTCCGATTCCGACAGATAGACATAGAGAAGAGAGAGATTTGACCCCAAAAAAAAAAACACAGAAGAGAGAGAACAGGCGCGAAACACAGAGAGAAGGAGACGATCCAAACACAATGAATGATCCTTCAGACACGAAACCCAACCAATGCCCACCTCTATCCACCCCAGCTCCTTCATCAACGCCGTTCCGTGGACCCTACCACCGGCGAGCACATTCGGAGATTCAATTCCGTCTCCCTGAAGATCTAGATCTCTCTGAACCGTTCGGAGGGTTCGACGAGCTTGGATCCGAAGATGACCTCTTCTGCTCTTACATGGACATTGAGAAACTCGGATCCGGATCCGATTCTGCTGGACCGTCGGGTCCTAAGTCCGAGAACCCGTTTTCGGAGGCTGAGAATTCGAGGCCTAGACATAGGCACAGCCTTTCGGTGGATGGTGGGTCTTCGAGTTTGGAGTCGATAGAGGCTAAGAAAGCTATGGCTCCTGATAAACTCGCGGAGCTTTGGGTCGTTGACCCTAAAAGAGCTAAAAGGTTTCGTCTTTTAATCTCAAAGTTTCAGACTTTTTTTGTGTTTATGTGATGGAAAATTGAAATTTAGTTTCTGTTTATATCGTTAAGAACAGTTTCGCGGGAAAAACAAAACAGTACCTTTTGATAGTTACTTTTCGTTGAGTTTGATTCTTGAATCTCAACGGTAACTGAGTTTTAGTTAGGTTCTATGATGATGTGTTGCTTTTGCTAGGTCTTTTTTGGGTGAGAGAGATCATGAGGGTCCCCATAAAGTATGTTCTTTTGTGATTAAAATGTTGAGTTTCTATAGTAATGCGTCTCTTTTATGGTATGATGTGATGTCCCCCAACTATAGATACTTTTGGACTTGGTTTTGTTTGATTTATTGGTTCAAGCTTGTTGTACAGTTTTGTTTAGTTAGAGAACATATGTAATGATGACTTTTTGTGTATGGTACTTCTCATTTGGCTTATCATTTTGTAACATTCAAACTTTGAAGATGATCCTTTTAATTGTACGTTACCTTTTAGTAGTCAACTAGATATTTTTGGACTAGCTTTTTGTTTGATTTGTTGGTTCAAGCTTGGTGTACAATCTTGTTTGATTAGAAATCCTATCTAGTGATGACCTTTTTTGTGTAGTACTTCTCGTTTGGCTTGAAACAGTTTCATTTTGTAACATTCAAACTTTGGTTATGATCCTTTCTCACATTCCTTTTTAGTAGTCAACTATATATAGAGTTGAAAGTTATATCTTCTAGTAGCTTTGGTTAGGAAAGGCTTTACTGGCTTAGGCATTAGCTTTGTGTGGAGTTTTATATATGTAATCTCAGAGTTTCTAAATTCTGATGATCCTCTTGTAATAGCATGACTATTCTAAACTCTATAACATATAATGGTAACATTTTGCATTCTCTATTGATTGATGATGATGTAGTTATTTAATCCTGTCTTGTGCATTCTGTGCAGGATAATAGCTAACCGACAATCTGCAGCTCGTTCAAAAGAGAGAAAGGCTCGTTATATAATGGAGCTCGAGAGGAAAGTACAGACCTTGCAAACCGAAGCTACTACCCTCTCTGCACAGCTCTCTTTGTTTCAGGTTTCTTATTACAAACTTAAACACATTTTCTTCTTTACACAATTTGCATTTAGGGAAAACAGTACTCAGTTTCTCATCTACTGTCTAATAACTTGCTTCTTACAGAGAGACACAACTGGTTTATCATCTGAGAACACAGAGCTCAAGCTTCGTTTACAAGTCATGGAACAACAAGCCAAGTTGCGAGATGGTATGCAAACCTCTCCCCTCTTTTCTGTTTCTTTTTTAAGTCCATTTTATTGATAAGTCTTCTCTACTGCAGCACTGAACGACCAACTGAAAAAGGAAGTGGAGAGGCTTAAATTCGCCACGGGAGAAGTCTCACACGCTGATGCTTATAACCTCCAAATGGCACACATGCAATACTCTCAACAACAACAACATCAACAACAACAACAACAACATCAACAACAACAACAATTCTTTCAACAGCATCATCAGCAACAACAACAAACTGATGCTCAAAACTTGCAACAAATGACTCATCAGTTTCATCTCTTCCAGCCTAACAACAACAACAACCAGAACCAGAACCAAAACCCTCAGTTTATGCATCACACTACTTCTAATGCCTCTGGTCAGTCTCATTCCTTTGCAGAGGCAATGCATGAAGACCATCTTGGCAGGTTACAGGGGCTTGACATTAGCAGCTGTGGCAGAGGCTCAAACTTTGGTAGGTCTGACACCGTCAGTGAAAGCAGCAGCACCATGTGAAGCTCTGCCTTTGTCGATAAAACCTTATTCTTTTGCTCTCCCTTGACCGTCGCTGATTCATTTTTTTTTTTTTTTATAATTCTGTAAAACTGGTTTTAAGTTTCAATTTAGAGACCACAGGTGTTTTAACTTGTCTGATTTATTATGTTTTCTGATTCATTTTTATGTTCTCTTGCTTGCTTCACTAGTTGCTTCTTTAACCATCCCTGTAAATGGTGGTTGTATTTGGATTTGGCTTTGCCTTAAACTAGAGAAGAAATTGTTTGTTTTACAAGTCTTTCACATCATAGTTCCTTACTGCTTTAGCTTGAAGCACAAGTTTCTTTTGACTTCTATAATAACCCTAACATCTGAAATCACTTGACTGTTTTTTTTCAGTTTTGTAAAATTACACTATGATTCAACTACTGCAGAAGAATATAATTTCATCAAAATCGTTCTACGGGGCATATTAGATATAAATGAAACGATTTTTTAGAATAATATTTTTTAAATCGGTCTAGACACCCAAAACATCAGTTAAACACCCATTTAATCAATAATCTTGTATAAAGCGTTTATAAAAACCAATTTATTGAACATTGCTTTCATCACAAAGTTATACAGATTTTGAAAAGGCGCACTTAAGTTTACAAACTATAGTAGGGTTACTTGTTAAACCGAGTCAAAACACAAATTACATGAACCAAACTAGTCATGTTGAGGCCACTACAACGGTATCCTAACTACCAAGCAACAGAATTAAATACTCACATGAGAATTTCTGAACTATATCTTCAGAAAAGCTTTAACTGAACTTGAGTTTATCTTGTGTCGCCTCAAAATTTGGGTCACTGAAATGACGTTCTCTTTAGACAGTGACTGTTCTTCAGGCACGTAGTTATGATCAGTCCCAGCAGTTTTGGGGCAACTAAGAGACAATCACCTTGTGATGGTTGCTCAAAAGTGTGGTCCCTTTTGTTTTCTTTTGGTACATTCTGGATAGATATCACGTGACCTTTTTGTGGATACAACTCAACAGTTCCTTTCTGTTTGTTTTCAGTCTAATTCTTGCTCTACTTCCTGCTTCAGTATAGATGAGGATATAGATAGATGCATGATTGTAAGTTTAAAGCTTTTTGTGACAAGCAACTTAAGCATTTACAGTCGTCCGATTAAGTTGGTAGCTAAGTGTGCAACACTTAGAGTGGCTCCCAAACTTTTAACTATTAAACAAACGAACTCAACCACTTGAAGATTCTTTGTCAAGAACAACTTACCCAAACAAGGTGATAGTTTTCAAAAAGTAAAGCTAATCCCATTGTCTATCTTTAATAGTATATTTTATCATACATGATACATGTAGCAGCTTCTGTTGGCTATCTAATAGTCTTATTATTATTTTATCGTTTTTTTTGTTAAAGATTATTATTTTTTTTGTTGGAGTTTTATTTTCTTGTTGGAGTTTTATTATGAAAATATTGACACCTACATCCATTAAACATTGAATTTGCCTACATCCATTAAACATTGAATTTGCCGGATAAAATGCCGGAAAAAATCTCATTTCTACAAATTAGGGAATCACGAAAGAACCTAGTTAAAAACGAACTATATATGGCTATGTTACGTTGATCACATTTTAGAGTGTCTAAAATTTAGACATAGAAGCTAATAGAAGGGCCACGAAAATGACGTATCAAATTGCATGAGAGGAGCCTCACACGTCAAGGGCCTCTTGCATGTGCTTGTAACATGGTAGGACCATCTAATTGACCACTTACTAATTCTCTTTGATTAATTGAAGTGGCCTCTCTTGGCGATGAATAAAAGTAGCTAAGCGAAATAATATCAGCAATCAAATCCCAAAATTAAAACATTATCACTTACTATTTTCTCTTTGATTCATTATAGTGACCTCTCTAGTCAATCCATAAATAGCTAAGCCATATAACATCAGAAATCAAACCCCAAAACCAAAATTATGAATATCACTACATCCCTATTCAAATGTGCTCACATTAACCTTAAAGATTAGCACTATGTAAATGGATCAATAAGAAATAAAGATTACATCATAAATGTTCTGAACTAATTCTAGTTTTTTACTGATATCTCATCTCATAAGTTTGTCAAAAGAATTGTAAGTGGCTTTGAACATACTGGAGTCATTAATTTGTAGTACTCTACAACACAAATAAGAGAAATGTTCTTATAACCAACGCAAAATGATGGAAGATACCAAAGCGTTAATAGTTTAATGGTATTGCAAAGGGGTTAGTTTTAATTTTTGAGCTCAAACCTTTTTAGTACCAAATGTTATATTAAATCTGAATTTTTATAGTTAAAGAGATTAAGAATCTAATACCAAGATTTTCCACAATCTATGTGGAAGAGACAAATTAATAAAGACTAGTGTATTGAAGCATGTGGAAGTAGGGCCACTTGATTAGTAATCGCAGTTACTCTAACCGCAACATTTGCATGTGCCTACAACCTTCAAAGTCTCCCTGATTTTATACAATCATAAATACAAACATTTTCCTCTATTTTCCTAACTGTTTAATTTGTTGTTCACATATATTATACAATTACATAAAATATAAATTTGGCCGCAACAAAAACCTTTAAGAAAATAAAATCTTGACCATACTCACGATAAACGGTGGCATACATTGTTGACTTTTACGGCTTGTTATCCAAACAAGTTACACATTAAGGAAACTATATGTAATATTATTGCATGGATGAATACCAATAATTGATAAGGAGATACATTGGGATTTAACGAGAAATAACAGGCACAATCCTCTCGCAAATTGGCTAGAGAACATTTGAATAAAATATTTGAATGCCCAAAAAGGTGAAAGAAGAGACACACCAATATATAAATAAATAAACATTTTTTATAACAAATATTATCTCTTGACACTATTATAAAATTCCAAAACTTCTCTATATAAACTCAATCCCTCCACACTTAATTCCATATCACTCTCACGTTTCTCACCAAATCATATCCAATACTCTAAACCGAATTAACCAACACCTCTTCTAAACAAAAACAAAAATGTATAGTATAACATCAAACACCAAATATTCTTTGATCTTAATACTATCCATATCCAGCTTATTATTCTCCCTCCAAGGAACTCATGGAGACTACGGAGGTTGGCAAGGTGGTCACGCCACTTTCTACGGTGGCGGCGATGCTTCCGGCACCATGGGTATAACCAAGAAAATAAAATATGCTTATGTTAGCTTATGCTAATTAAATCTTTTATAAGTGCGTATGTTAGCTAACATGTGACCTACATAAATATTCATCAGGTGGAGCTTGTGGCTATGGTAATCTGTATAGCCAAGGCTACGGGACGAACACGGCTGCTTTAAGTACTGCTCTGTTTAACAACGGCCTCACGTGCGGGGCGTGCTACGAGATGAAGTGCAACGATGACCCGAGATGGTGTCTAGGCTCCACTATCACCGTTACGGCTACAAACTTTTGTCCACCGAACTTTGGTCTCTCTAACGACAACGGTGGATGGTGTAATCCTCCTCTTCAACATTTCGACCTAGCCGAGCCAGCTTTTCTCCAAATCGCTCAGTATCGTGCCGGCATTGTTCCTGTCTCTTTCCGAAGGTTCGTTTTACTTATCTTAATGCTTGGGATGCAAGTAATAAAGTTGCAATTATCAAGGGTTTCTTATTTCAAACCTAATTTCTCACATTTTTTAACATTAAGGTGTAAACTTGGATCGTCTGTCTTTTAGCATTTACAAGTGAAACGGTCAAATATAATTCCGGTCCTAAAACAAAATAAAATATTACATTTAAAAAAATAAATGTATAAGTTTGGATTTAAATTCTTTAAGTTTTAATAAGTTTCTAATTCGAGGATTTATAATTTCAAAAAATTAAATATAGATGGATCTAATAATTTTTAAAATTATATTATCACCTTTTTAGTTATTGTTAATACTTTTTTGAACATGATATAGAAATGATTTGGATGATACTGCCGTTTGTTTTTAGCTCTGGAAAACATATAGTTAAAACCAAACTAATGAGTTAGATATGTTTGTTGTGTAAATGCAGAGTACCGTGTATGAAGAAAGGAGGGATAAGGTTTACGATCAACGGACACTCTTACTTCAACCTTGTTCTGATCACGAACGTAGGAGGAGCAGGAGACGTCCATGCCGTCTCCATCAGAGGCTCAAAAACAGGCTCGTGGCAAGCAATGTCTAGGAACTGGGGCCAAAACTGGCAGAGCAATTCTTACCTCAATGGCCAGAGCCTCTCGTTCCAGGTTACCACCAGCGATGGTCGGACAGTCGTTAGCAATGACGTGGCTCCTTCTAACTGGCAGTTCGGACAAACCTTCCAAGGCGGTCAGTTCTGAGTCCACACTCTCTATGTGTTTGGGGTGCTGATGTGGCTGAGGTTGCTCGTATGAACCCGCTAGACTTAGCCTTCTTACCTTTTTTGTGTGCTTCTTAGAATCTTATTTACGAGTTGTTGCTTTCAATGATTGTCTTTGTCGTGCCTACAAAAGGCAACCTTTTTTCATTTTCTTGATTTTATATGTTTATTGTCTTAGTATAATGAAATCAATAAACCAGATTTATATTAGATATCTCCTACTTTTCTATATTTAAAAAAAAAAAAAAAATAGAAGAACTCTATTGCAAAGTTGAATTTATTCCAATGTATACTTCTATAATTTTTTATTTTTATTTTTAGAGAATAAAAATTGAGTAATTTTATTATCGAAACATACATTTAAATAAAAGCCATCTACGAAATAATTTTTTTTCTACTTTAAAAAAAAAAATATATAGACATTGACATGGTCTTACCAACAAAAGAGCAGGTTAACTTTTGGAGTCAAAGTCAACTGTCGTTACAAGTTGATAACCGCGTGAAAGAATAGCATCCTCGTCTCTGTTCTTGATCTTCTATTTTCAAAAAACGGCAAGATTCACGTCAGAGACTTAAAGCAAAAGCTGTAACCAAACAAGTTATGGAATGTGACGGCAAAGAAGTTGCATTCAAGTTGTCAGAAAATTGTGTTCTCAAGATCGTTAAAGGCAACATCACCGAGTGGTCCGTAGATGGCTCATCCGATGCTATTGTGAGTTCTTTTTCTTGCTCTTTTCCTCCTTTAGATCAGGTTCCTAGAAAATCAGAAGGCTGATAACAATTTGATTGACACTAGAGTCATCTGAATAGGAAAAGGCTGTTTACTTTTGACATCTTGATATTATTTAGTATGAACTTGGAAATTATAGAAAGTTTGATTGGTTCAGGTTAATCCGGCTAATGAGCGTATGCTAGGTGGTAATGGTGCAGATGGAGGTACTCTTCATTTTTTCTTTGGCTTTTGAAAAAAAAATCTCATTATTATTGATAGGATCTAACTTGTAAGTACTTTATTGGAAAGCCATTCATGATGCTGCTGGGCCACAGCTGAGAGCAGCATGTTATGACGTCCCAGAAGTTCTTCCTGGAGTCCGTTGTCCCACCGGAGAAGCAAGAATCACACTGTAGGTTTTGATTTCACTTCTTTTTTTTTCTCCTCTCCTCTTTTGTGTGTAATGTTGTGAGTTTTATGAGCTTGTTGACTGTTTTCTGTGATGTAGAGGTTTCAACTTGCCTGCATCTCATGTGGTTCATACTGTTGGACCTATTTATAATGCCGAGAAGAATCCTAAGAAATTCCTAGAAAGTGCTTACAGGTAAAAAGAACAAGAAAATGCATTTTAGTTTGTGTCGTAAAATATTTATTTTTGTTCCTTGTTCACTTATGCTTTCTCTTGTTATCTTGTAGATTGTTTATCTCAATATATTTCGTTTTGGTAACAGGAACAGTCTGAGAGTGGCTAAGGAAAACAACATCCAGTACATTGCATTTACTGCTATATCTTGTGGTAGTTTCAGGTAAAAGTTATGAGATATTAATTAGAAAGGATCATAAAATTGATGTTTGTCTTGTTGGTAACATGTTTTCAAAGATTTCTTGATCTGATTGATTGTTAGGTATCCTTTGAATGAAGCTGCTTCTATAGCTATCTCCACGGTTAAAGAGTTCGGTAAAGATTTTAAAGAGGTAAATTCATTGTTCTTCCAAACTATAGCTAGCTGCATTTACCCTTGTTTCCTTTTGCCATTTTGGGTCATGAACATATCGAGATAAAACATCCGTTTGGCCTCCAATATTTAAATTTTAATATATGGTTAATATATTAATTAAAACATACGTGAAACTTCTATAAATTAATAATATTGGAATTACACCAAAATTATATTTTTTATTAATTTATAGAGATTATTAATTTATCGATATACTAACAAACAAAAAATTCAATTTGAGACTAAAATTATATTATTTTACAAAAACTTTTAGTGTATATTAATCTATAAATAGCATTATCTTATTTCGTGATTGATTTGATGCAAACTCCGTAGATTTTATGTATATTAATATTTTTAAAATGTAATTAATGTTTTCTAATTCCATGATTGATTTGATGCAAATTCCATAGATTTTATACTTGCCAATGAGGTCATTGGTCTGAACAAACACTATTTACTTTCTTGGTTAAGAAATGCTAAAAGTCCAAGAAAATACTCCTGTGACAAGTGCTGGATCTTCCCCAGGTACATTTTGTTATGTTCAGCGATGATACATACACAATGTGGGTGAACAAGGCAAAAGAGTTGCCACAAGTCCGAAGCTCATCCCCCTCGTGGAGGAAAATCAAAACTGGATTCTTCACTAAACTCAAGTGTTTTAGGTAGTTTATGCATCCCCGCGCAACACATAAACATTCCCTCATACTCATCACGTAGTAAACTTGTTATTATTCGTATCACACTATAAATGCAAAGCTTTTGAGAAAAAAAAAAGTGTATGAATCATCTCCTTCTCTTATATCTGATAAGGCGCATTTACAGGCCCATTAACAAGCCTTCCCTAAATAAAACCAAAAACATGGCGATGAATCTCTTGTTCACCTGTGGACCAGGAAGCCTGTCTCTCCCGAAACTACACTCGAGCTCGATCTTTAGCTCAACCTCTGCTCCTCCGTCGGGAGCTACACTCATCCCCGCCGAGTCACGGTTACGGAGCGATTCGTCTTCGTTTATCCTCTCTTCTCCTAAAAGGACTTCCACAGTGATAACTGTCTCAACAACCATGGTTTCTCGAGCTGTTTTCAGTTTGTCTGAATCGAGTCTTCTCAAAATAATTAAAGGTGACATCACTAAATGGTCCGTTGATGCAACCTCCGATGCTATTGTAAGCACCTCTCTTTCTCTCTATCAATTTAAATCCTAGGGCATACTAAAATTAGATGATCATCAGCTAACTATGATAAATGATTACTAGGAGTCATACTCAATAGAATTTTATCAATCCTTAGTTGATGTAACCATAGAAATACATTATAATCAGTTGTCTATTATTCACCGTTGCTTTTGACTTAAAGCAGTCTGTTTGTTCAGGTGAATCCAGCAAATGAGAGAATGTTAGGTGGTGGTGGTGCAGATGGAGGTGATTTTTTAAGAAACTTTCCCTTTTTTAATAATCTTCAAATCTATTGTCACTGCTTTGAACTGTGATTATTTTATATATGTGATAGCAATACACAGAGCTGCTGGGCCACAGTTGAGAGCAGCATGCTATGAGGTCCCTGAAGTTCGTCCTGGAGTCCGTTGTCCAACCGGTGAAGCAAGAATCACTCCGTCGGTTACTCTTTCTCCTTCTTCTCGTGTATGTATAGTAACTCGAGGTTGATTAGTTGAACATGTTGAATTTGAAAAAAAAACTGGAACAGGGGTTTTAACTTGCCTGCTTCCCATGTGATTCACACTGTTGGTCCCATCTATGACTCTGATGTCAACCCTAAAGAATCCCTCACCAGTTCTTACAGGTAACCGGAGTGTCTCCTGTCTAACCCTAATTGAGTGTGGTTTCTTCCAGGCATAACTTAGTTCATCTCTCTGTTTTACTACAGAAATAGTCTGAGAGTGGCTAAGGAAAACAACATCAAGTACATTGCATTCCCTGCCATATCTTGTGGGATCTACGGGTAAATTTGTCTCGACCAGATACTCTTAAGACATTGGTATTGTTTCAGTTTTCTCTAGTTAGGTTTTTGCTCTTAGAATGTCATATGCTTGAACACACTTTTTTTGTGTGCAAAGTGAAAAGGAAAAACTTGCGTACCCAATGTATTGTTCTTTGTTGTTTAGATATCCTTTTGATGAAGCAGCTGTGGTCGGTATATCAACGATCAAAGAGTTCGCCAATGACTTTAAAGAGGTAACGGTTGCTTCTCTCTCTCTCTCTCTCTAGTCCATATTGTCGTACGTCCATGGAATCAATGCAGTAACTGACACCTTTTTTGTTTTTAACAACCTCGTATTGTCATCAGGTGCATTTTGTTTTGTTCGCCGATGATATTTATAGCGTGTGGGTTAGCAAAGCAAAGGAGGTGCTAGAAAATGCTTAAGATTCCCTCTGCATGCCCAAGTAAACATAAATAAAAAAAAGTTTGCTATGTGTGTGTTGTGTGATGAGCGCCTTGTGATAACTCCACACAAAAGAAACATTTTGTTATTTGTGTTAGTGTGATGAGAGCCTTTGTGATGGTTCGTAAAATGGTTATGGTTTTTTAAGGATTGTCTTTTGCTTTTATACAATCTTTGCTATACCAAAACCAGTAGCTGTCCTGGGTAGAAGCATTATAAGCATTTGTTTTCGGCCGTTAAAATAAAATAAAGTGTTTAGCAATTTTTGACAAATATTATTATAGGTCCGATAGTTAAGTAGAATTTGTTTCTCACATAGGTAACAAGTTCAAATCGGTTTTTTTTTTATGGGGAGTTTTCAGCCTTTGTTTTCTTTTAGTGTATTTCAGGGCTGGGCCTGACCAAAACACATACTACAAATAAAGCAACTTGGTTGCCAGTTAAAAAATTAATGACCTAAAATTATGATTAAAAAAGTTCTAAGAAATACTGTAGTATAACAAATATTGAAGAATATAAATTAAGATGAATTTCAACAACAAAAGGGGGAAATAATAATAGGTTGAATTTATGTTATAAAAAAAGGTTGAATTAAGAAAATCCAAGGCTAAAGAGAATTAAATGATGTCTTGCATTATTGCATTGTTTTATCTACTCTTTTGCATATCTTTTCATCATGTAGGTTAGGTTCTAGCCATGTTTAGGTTGCATTTTGCATACATGAGTCCCCTTTAGGTATTGGAGTTTCACATGGAAGCTTTGGAGACATTTGGGGTTCATTAGAGGTTCAAAAGAAGCAAAAGGAGTGATCTAGACCCGGA
>CAKOAT010428487.1:147776-206085 GCA_932364175.1 Eruca vesicaria subsp. sativa | reverse complement strand
GAGAAACTAATTCTAAACCACAACCAAAGCTCTTACCACCCTTCCTAGCACACCACAACACCTCCTAGGTTAAGGAGGACACACGCAAAGAGCCTCCGGAACACTCCCGAAAACGCTAACTAAACTTCACCCGAGAAACACCAAACTCACGGTTTCTCTCTCTCTAAACTCACCACTCTCTCTCTCTAAGGTGGCTTTCGGTTTTGGGGTGAAGAAACTGAATGGGAGGGGTCTGGTATTTATAGGAAAAGAGGGCTGAGGATGGCTGGACATGTGGACTTTGTGCATGCAAAAATATGGACATGTGTCCCACTTAACATTTCTTTAATATTTTCCATTCCTTAGTCACCAAGTATTCACTTCCCATGCTGACACCTGTACCATTCTAGAATAAATCCACCTTGGCCACCAACTTTCCCTCTTGACCAATCAGAAGATGCCACGCAACCTCCACATCATCATTTCGGCACCAATGGGAGCTCGACACCTCAGCTCGGTTTCCCACTTTCTTGGAGCTTCTTAAAAATCCTTAAAAATCCCAATTTGATGATAGGTGAAGAAAGAAATGCATTCCAAGTTCATCCAGTAGCATTTGGGTGAAGAAGATCCCATTTCGACTCCACCGGGTCCTTCCGGCTAGATCTGCGACCAACTCTTGATTCCTCCCAAACCAACTTGATTCTAGCTCGACCATATGTCTTAAAATAACCTCCTTTAGATACTTGGACAAAGAACCTTCACCTTTACACACTTTCAAAATATCGCCCGGTGCTAAACCTCCGTAAAGACCGTTTCTGAACCTCCATCGATCATCTCCACTTTGGCTCGACCCAACTTCATTCTGATTCGACCAAAGGTCTTATAATATCCTATAATGAGGTTTAGGATCAAGTATTACTTTATTTGAAGTCTTTGAAAATTCACCGTGCTCGATCACGACCATATCGAAGCTCCGGTTCTGCCTACTCGACCAACTCTGGATTTTACTCAACCAAACTCCAAATTGCTTCGACCAAACCTCTAGTCTTCACTTCTATTACCATCCCGTGGCAAGTCTTGGTCGATCGTGGGTCGTTGACTTTCATTGACTTGGGACTCCTGATCAGGGGTATTACATCGTCAGCCTGAAAAACCTATCATCGTAGCCTGGGTGATAATGAGGTGGTGGCGGTGGTGGTGGAACATGAATACCCTGATCAAACTGATGAACGGGAGCCTGCTGCAAAGGAACCTGAGGGAAGGGGGCCTGCTGAGCGGGAATCTGATGATCATGCTGAACCTGAACCGGTGGAACCTGAACTGGCGGAACCTGTGCTGGCGGAACCTGCTGCACATGAATCTGCGGGCCCTGCTGCATCTGAATCTGCGGACCCTGCGGAGCTGCAGCCATTTGTCTAGCAACCTCTTGTGCTGCTACTCTTGCGGCCTCCTGAGCGGCCTGCTGAACTGCCTCCTGGGCGGCCTGTCTCGCTGCATCCTGTACCATCTGTCTCAAAGCATCCTGATCAATCGGTGGTGGTGCAGGCTGCGGAACTATGGGCTGAACATCATCATCTCCTGCCTCTCTCGCAGCTCTGGTAGTCCGAGTACGAACAACTCTCGGTCTTGGTGGCATCTGAAAGGGGAAACAAATCGGTTAACTTCTAACGGATACCAACTAAAAAGGGGGGGGGTTAAAGAAGTGATACCGGACATAATGGTGCTATTGATTTTACTTTGAAAAATATCCCAAATCCCAAAAATCACTTTCAAAAATCATCAAAATCCGATTAAAACCAAGGTCTCCACGAATCGCCATCCCGGGTCGGAGCCGGGACGGAACCACGCTCTGATACCAAAAACTGTGACACCCGTTTCTTCCAAAAATAATATAAATAATAATAATTACTGAAAACATCGGATTTAATAATAATACTTAAAAGTCGACCTAAACCGTGCCACATAAGTCCAAAACATAAAACGGCCCAAGGCCCAATACATAACATCCACAATACCGATAATCAACGTAAGCCGAAAGTCTGAAAACATGAAACAACATAAGCGATAAAAGTCCAATGGCTTATAAGCCCAAAACGATGAAATACGATAAAATACGATAAAATAAGATAAAATACGATAGAAGCCCAAAAGCCCAATAGCACCGGTCCGATATGATCACTCCTGCTGATCGGTCTCACCTGCAAGGGGAAAAAAGGGGGGTGAGCAACAGGGGAGTCGCTCAGTGAGGTATGGGATGCTACCCCGAAGTCCGTAGACCCGGACATAGCACTCCAAATAAATATAATTTAAATCCAATATGTACAAGCATGGCACCTAAAGCACCCAAGCAAACAAACAATGGTCCTAACGGGGTGCACACCCGCTGCCCACTAACAGGCCAAACGCTGGGTTAAGTGCCCAGTCACACCGCCCGAAGACGATTTATCGGCCATAACAGACTACGACCCGGCCGGTCGACTACAGCCGTCCGTAGCCCCCATACAATCCGGCATACAGAGGTCCCTTACTATATCCGGCCAAAACAATTCCTAACTACGTGAATTACATTAAGCGAATCAATCAATGTTGAACCATCTAACCACCTAGTTCCGATTTAGGCACAGAACCTAAAACTAAGCAAGCAATGACAGACTCGATTTCACGCAGACGGAACATAATAGAAATAAATTATACTTATTTAAAATTCTAAGTCGTGTACGAATCGTTCGGAAGTAGACCCTCACCTTAGCAACTGGGGAAAGTGGTCTCTATGAACTCCAGATGCTCAAATAGATCCCAAATCTGAAATCAGATCGAAATTCCGAGTCAGAATGACCTTCGAACGGTCGAAAACGGACAATTTCGGAAAAGTCAACTCGCAGGTCAAAGGTCAACCCGGTCAACCTTGACCCAAGCCGGTCAACCCTTGACCAAATTGAAATCGAATTGGACCAACCGGTTTTCCTTAACCGAATTCGATTTCAATTGAACCAAAACCAAATCAATTTCAATTCGGTTTATCCTTAACTGATTTCAAATCAATTTTAACCGCCGGTTTAAGTAAACCAACAACTAACCGATTTTGACCAGCCTAAACCGGTTGACCGAGTCAACGGTTGACTCGCCGAGTCAACTCGGCCGAGTTGACCGAGTCACCGGCGAGTCACCGGTCTCCGGTCACCGGCTCCGGCGAAAAGGACGGTGGCTTACCGGCGGTCACCGGCGGCGGACGGACGGCGGAGGTGCGGCGGCTCCGGCGAGGCGACGGCGGCGCGTGCGGTGGCTCCGGCGGCGCGTGCGGTGGCTCCGGCGAGGCTCCGGCGGCGCGTGTGTTTCACGCGCGCGCGGAGGACGATCTTCGACGGGCGCGTGACGGCGGCTCCGGTGTCGGATCTCGGCGTCTTCGGGGTCTACGGCTTCGTCTCGACAAGTAGAACACGATGGTGGCCTTGCATGCAACAGATTCTCAACGGTTAGGAAGTTATGGCCGGTTTACTAAACGGATAAAACTAACTTAAAGCTCATGGTTTCAAGGGGGTTCCGCGGTGGTTACCTAGGCTGGGGGTCGGCGGTGACGAGCTGGACGGGTACTCTGGACGTGGTGGCTCCGGCGACAAGCTCAGGCGACTCTCTCTCTACAAAACCAATCACTCTCTCAACTCTCTCTCTAAAACTTCTCTTTCACTTGCATGAAATGAAACATTGGGGAAGAAAATAGGTTTTATATGGGATACCTTGGGCCAAAACGATTGGGCTTGGGTAATGGGCTGGGAATTGTGTATTGGGTGGGTTTGGGTCATGACACATTCACTCTAACCTCTTTTCTGTAGTTTAGTGGGTAATGATGAATAAAACGGAATCACCTAACTATACCCACAAAATCAGAGCTTTCCAAAACTGTTAGCCATATGATTTGACGACTTTGGACATCTAGCTCTTATACAAAAGAATAACATTAGAGGTTGTATTGTGTTGTAATATCTGACTCAGTGCAATATATAACTCAAAAGAGAATCAATCAATCAGTTTACCATTGTAATGGTACTCTAAGCTGTTGTGGCATAGTGACACACATAAATCTTATTGTTTTGTTTATACAAACACACAAAGCCGTTTTAAAGATATCAACAGAGCGGCAAGCTTATGTAAAATTTCAAAATCACAAACATGTAAACACCCAATCAGTTTTCTAAGGAATCAACGAGTAATAGCTAGCACTGAAACAATGTTTAAATAGATTGCAATTGGTCAAAGATACAAGACAATCATTCTCGTCCTCTTTTCTCTTCCACACACACCAAAAACGAAGTGCAAGAAAGCAAAACAGTAGACAAGAGAAAAAGAGGACGAGAGAGGTTTAGTTATAAGTTGGACAGAACATGAGTATATTTAGTGTATTGCACTATATTTTTTTTTTTTTTTAAAGATAAACATTTAATTGTAGACTTTATTATTATAGATTAAAAATAACAATAAAAGAGAGGTTTAACATTATTAACTTGGACAGAACAAGTTATTTTATCTCTTTGCCTCTTTGCCATTAAAAGGTGATCAGGGGCACGTTAACAAAAGACTCTTGATCCTCCATGTGATCAACACCAGCATCCAAATCACTCATAGCCATCTCCACTCCATCATCATCCTTTTCCAGTAGAATCTGAAGCTGCTCGAGAAAACCCTCAACTTTAACACTTGAAGCCCATTCCAGCACAGCAAGTAACCAAAGAAACGTTAGTTTCCTTTTCTCAGGAAAAGGTCGGTTAATATTTTCTCAAAGACAAAAGGAAATTATACAAAGTCATACAGGAAAATGTGATGGGCTATATAAGAAGACCAGACCATAGGTGAAGGTTACAATCATCCGATACAAAGCAAATAACAGAGGAGTAGAGAGAGAGACCAAGAGCATAACAAATATAAGTTGTTCGAGTTTTTAGTTTGGGTTTTATCATACTTGTGATCTCTATTATTGTTACTAGGATTCGGACCCCGCGAACTATATATATTAAGTTTTAAACATAATTTTTAAATAAAAGTATATTAAATTATGGGTATTTATATAATAATAAACAAAAGTGAAATCTCTTAACACATTTTAATTCATATAGTTAAACTAAATAGAACAAAAATGTTCACTTATACTTAATGATAAAATAATTTAATCCTAAAAGGGTTAAGTTTAATACTACAATAATAAAATTCATAAGAAAAATTATTAGTAAAATGTCTTCAATCATTGATATTTTTGAGAATACTTTTATTGGCATATAATTTTTTTTATAAACATTTAAATTCACTTATAAGTAATAATTTTATTGTATATTTTTACACAATTATCTATAATTAGCTTGAGACAGTTCTTTGAATAGTTTAGCTCAGAGTTTCTTAAGAACACATATGCCATATACTCTCTTTGTTTTTATTACATGATTGTGTATTTTTTGTATTAGTTCACTATATAGAATCTAGCAAATAAGTTTTTATTTTATTATTTAGTAAGGAAATTAATAAGACCATGTACATTGAGAGTACATGGAAAAAGTTCACACGGATTTCGAAAAAAAAAGATTAAAAAACTCTTCTGGTCATGATACTGTCTCTCTTCAGCTCTCTCCCGTGAACCTGTGAGGGGTGGAGTTCATCACTGTTTTGCGGGTCCCATACTACGTGGCAGCTCACTATTGGTCAGTGTAATTTTATTTTTTTTTAGAAAAAAATGTCTGATGAAAAAAATAATAATAAAAAACTAAGTTATAAACCCCCAACCAGGAGTTCATCAATGTACATGTTCTAACAAACTCACTGCCCTATTTCGTCTCATTTAGCAACCTATTTTGTCTAAATACTCTAATATTTTAATAACTTCTTAAGAATCAAATGTAATTTCTACAATGAAAAGACACAAAAATTTTGCAATGTGAGATGAAAATACACTATTATTATGAAAAAATACATCCTAAACATTTGACAACCTCTTAAATATCAATACAACCTGAAAAGACACAATGTTTGATAACCTCTTAGAAATCAATACAACCTCTAAAATGAAAAGATAGAACCTTTCAATATTTTGATAACTTCTTACAAATCAATACAATTCATAATATGAAAAGACACAACCTTTCAATATTTTGATAACTTTTTAAGAATCAACACAACTTATAAAATGAAAAGACACAAAAGATTAAAAGAGATAACCTTTCAATATTTTGATATATAACATGTAACCTCTAAAATGAAAAGATACAGAAGACACAACATATCACAATGAAATATCTAAAATAAAAAGAAACAACATTTCAACATTAATCGAGATTTCTATTATTATTTTAAATAAAATTTTAAAATTATTTAAACTGTATATAAAATAGATATGTACTCATTAGAAAACATATACAAATTTTAGAATGAATATATATATATATATATATATATATATATATATATATATTTAGACATTTTTAATATTGAGATTTAAGTGATACAAAGTAATTTATTAATTAACTGAATAAGTTGACTAAAAGACGTTCAGTAAACGCAATTATCTTTGCTGCTACACAATTCTTTCTTTATTCGGTATAGTAATTATTAGTTTTATCCGCTAATTTCACTATCTTTTATAAGAAAATAAAAGGTTCAATATAGAGTATTTCTGATCCACTACTGTCACCATCTATTCTCTTAAAACATTTTAATTCATATAGTTAAAACAAATAGATAAATAATAAAACACAAATTTTCAAAATTCAAAATAAAAATAAAAATAAAAAATACTTATACTTAATGACAGAATTTTAGAAAATTTGATCATTATCAGACACATATTCCACATTCATGGTTCAGAAAAATGATTTTTACGGAGAAGCACATCCAAGACACTGCCATTCATCAACTATACCGGTTGGAGAAAAAAATTTTCTTGTGAAATAGAAAAAAATACGTGTTCTGTTTTATTATAGAAAATAGAATATTACTGGAATTTGTCATTTTATTAAGACACAACACCTACACTTATATAGGTTTGACAATACTTGACTAAACATTGTGACTTTTAGAATAAGAGACATAACTCTCCAATCTAAAGTCACGACTTTTACACACACCTTTTGATACAACATTATAACTAAATAACATATGATTAAGAACTCATTTACAAATTAACACCAAGTGTGTATGACTAAAACATCTCTCCCTCAAGATCACTCCGCCACAGTGATTTGAGATACCATTTAGAGAAACCAAGACGAAATGGTGCAAGAAAACGCTACCACACATACACACACGCTTTCTGACTATAAATCTGCAGTCTAACAATAACAAGAATCAAATCAGAAAACTCTTTCTAACTTATCCTCAACTTAAGGATCTCTATCATTCATCTCTAGTGTGGAATGGTTGGCTGTGTCATAGTAAACACCAGCAATGGAAGCCATGAGAAGCACAAGAAAACAATGGTGTTTTGTGAATAGGAAACAGCAGCTAAGGATCTTGAGAACTGAACTGAACCTGAGTAGGTTCCAGCAGTTGATTCCATGTCTGGAGCTCTTGTCTGAAGAGTAAGGTTTTTGCAAGAACCATAAGCTGCTTCTGGCTGCAACATCAAATAAACCCAATGTTTTAGATGGTTTAGGGATGTAAGAGAAGCTAATTACCTGCGAATAGAGAAGCTATATTACCTGGCAGGCAGCAAGAGTTTCACAACCGCGAATAACTGGTCCATTCATTATATCTAGAACTTCGAAAACGCCTCCTCCATCACTTCTCTGCAATGTTTTTTCACATGGTTTTGTTTAGTAAGACTTGCAGAAAGTGTCAATATTTAAGTTTAAAGATTCATTGAGTACCATGTAGAAGTTAGCAGCAAGAAAGTTTGGCATACTATTCCCTGCTAACTTGAGGCAAGTCCCAACCATCTCAGCAAGTGGAGCTGAGTGTTCATTGCAAGCATCTTTCTCCACCGGAAACGTTGGGAAGTATTTCATCAAGAAAAAATATGAGCTTTTTGAATTCAAAGGCTGTGATTCTTTTCTGTTCGGACAAGAACCTCGCTTCACACCTGGATCTCCAGCTTTAACATAGGATGATAGCAAAAAAAAGGTCATCAAAGACAAAAAGAAAAAAGAAAAAGGATTATAAACTTTGAGAGAGTGATAACTCACATTCATTTTCGACAATGTATCTCCACAGATAAGCAAAGCCTTCTTCATCTTCTTTTGCAACAACAGAAGTGAAAACCAAGAGCCTGTGATTCTGTTTCACTGTGTCAGTCACAGTAGGCAAATCTTCTTGCCGGATAAAACCCGACACTAGTAGAAATCTACCGCATAGTTACGGTAATGCCACTCTAAAACGTAGCTACCTAAAAAAAAAGCTACGGTTTCACCATGGATTAACCATATTTTTTTTATTAGCCACGGCCACAACCACTAAAATTTCCGTGGCTAGATAAAAACCCACGATATGACAACTATATATTTTCGTGGCTAAGTACATGGTCACAAATTTACCCCAGAATATGTAAGTGGCTGGCACATAGTCACGGTATAGCTACTGTTTTAACGTGGCTTTTAGAAAATAGCCACTGTACTGCCACATATTTTCCGTGGCTATCTGAAACCCTAATCCCTAAATATATTTGTTAACCCTAAACCCTAAAACATAAACATTTAAACTCTGATTTATCATTATATAACTTCAATATTAAACTATATAAACCTCAAATTTAAGCATCTGAGTTTTTTTATCTCATATCTTTAAGGGACAATTACAAAAATACCATTTTTGTTGTACCACAATTCAACTTTACCACCACTCAAGGGACATTTTCATAAATACACAATTTATTAATGACAAAAGACAATACTACCCTTAGCTCTATCTTCTCTTGATTAAAAAAGGCTGATCTCTTCTCCGGCCTCTGAATCTACCGCCATCACCCTCGCACGACGACTGCTCCCGGTAAAAAACGAACCGGAGCTTCTAAAGGACGGCGAACATGAAGATATACCACGAGATAGAGATCTCATCCAGCTCCTGGAACCATCGTGACCAACATGGACCCGCCTCAGACTCCTTCTACCTTCATGAAAGCCCGTCCTTCTACCGCCTCTTCGATCCCGACGAAGCTCACCGTCAATTTCGTCCTCCCTTAAGCATCTGAGTTTTCGGAGAAAGAGGTTAAAGTCTTCCCCCATTTCGTTTATCGTATGAATCGCGTGGTTACATCTGGTTGTATTCATCTGCGGCTTTGTTGAAAGTCATTATCATAGCGTTTCGGATTTGATTCATGATAATGTTGATTGATTAAGTCTTAGGATGACCTTTGATTTTGCTTAGATCTGGTTTATGGTTAATGTCTTTCAAGAGTTGGTATTAGCAATGAAGATATTTGAATAAAGTGATTATTACCCAAGTGGCTCTGAAAAAAAATGTTGCTTGTTTTTTTTCTGGAGTGAGTTTCTTTGTTAGATTCATCGTTGAATAGTTGAGACGAGTTGGTTAATCAACATCCTCAGTCATTGCAACTCTTTACAAGAGATTTGTTGATTCTGGTTTTTTATGGTTTCTGATACAGTGGGGTAGGCAAATAATTATGTTTCTATATATATGATCTATTGTGTCTATCTTAAAACCTTGAGTTTTATGGCCAGTATAAATCCTACGATATTGATGCTGACTGTTTATACTAGTGTAAATGTGTATATTTTCTCTTCTATTTTATACATGATACATGTTGGCTGAACGTAGGTTATAATAACCTTTGATGAGTTCATCTCCATGCCAAGTAGTAATCTATTAGTGTTCAGATTCTCGTAGACTAATTAGGTAGTGCGTTCGCTGTGGTATCTCTTCGTGTAGACTGCATTGAAAGATCTTGTCGTCCCAGACTTACTTCTTGATTCATTTAAAGCTTATATCTTCATCTTCAGCTTATACAAAATCTAAACTAACCCCTAGTTCTTGATTGGTTACATTTTCTGTATACATTAGAGATTAGTTCTTGATTAGAGATTCAAGTTTCAAGAAAGGACATAACATGGTTGTGAACTCTTTAGCTGAGTCTTCAGACAACTACTCTGTGATAATTGAAACCAAGTCATCTTCAGGAGAACAGNAACTTGGAGTTCCCTGAGTGAGATCTTCTCGGTCAAAGTGTGATGTGAGAGGTTTTTCATTTGTGTCCAATTACTTGTGAAGTGTGCCATTATATATGTATGGGGGTTGTGGTTTAAGAGTCTGATTCAGTGATTGTATTTGTATGTTGATTATGGTTGGAATAAAAGACATGAGTCTCTGTTTTCTGTATTATGTAGAGACACGCATATATTACAAATGTGAAAGTTTGGGGATTTGTCTGATAAAATAATGTCAAGCAGAGCAAAGGAATCAGACAGAGTCAAGTAAAGCTGTTCCATGTGCTATTCTAATGGATCTTGAGCCTGGTACTATGGACAGTGTTAGAACTGGATCTTATGGTCAAATCTTTAGACCTGATAACTTTGTTTTTGGGCAATCTGGTGCTGGGAATAACTGGGCTAAAGGGCATTACACTGAAGGAGCTGAGCTTATTGATGTTGTGCTTGATGTTGTTCGTAAGGAGGCTGAGAATTGTGACTGTCTTCAGGGTATGTTAACAACTCTTTGTTGCTGTTTTCAGAACTAAAAACAGTTGATTGTGTTTTTCTATAGCACTGATTTGTATGATTTTTTAACAGGTTTCCAAGNGTTGTTCGTAAGGAGGCTGAGAATTGTGACTGTCTTCAGGGTATGTTAACAACTCTTTGTTGCTGTTTTCAGAACTAAAAACAGTTGATTGTGTTTTTCTATAGCACTGATTTGTATGATTTTTTAACAGGTTTCCAAGTATGTCACTCGCTTGGTGGAGGCACAGGGTCTGGAATGGGAACTCTGCTGATATCTAAGAACATTCAGGAACGAATGTGATGAATGACTACACGTAGTGATCCAAACATTCAGTGGATGTGATAATCTCAAACATCTAAAATTATAGTTTATATATACACAAAAATCAGTTGGTAAACTTTTATAAATCAAACTATAAACCTTTATAAATCATTTTATAACACAGAAAAAAATTCATTTTATTCTATTTCAGTTTATAAACATTTATAAATTAGTTTATAGACACTTGTAAATCCATTTATAAACCATTATAAATTCATTTATAAATCCTTATAAATCAATTTATAAATTCTAATAAATAAATTTATAAACCATTATAAATCAATTAGTAAAATTTTATAAATGTGCAAAAACTTGGTATTTCATTTTTAAGAATTTAAAAGGGTTTGTATCATTTATAAACCCTTTTGAATCTGTTTATAAACACTTTATAAGAATATATAGAAACTTTTTTATAATAATCAATAGATCATTTATAAGAACATATAAAACTATTTATAAGGGTTTACAAAATTATTGATAAGGATTTGTAGAAATTCTAAAGATAATTCAATTATAAAGTCTTAAAACATTTTATAAAGGCTTATAAATCATTTATTTGTATGCGCTAGTCCCCTTGTTGTCTACATCTACATGTGTGTGTGCTTATATGTTGCTGATGTTTGTTCTATCAGATTATTGGATTTAATGTTTGATTTTTTTACAGAAGATGAGTTCAATAAAAGAGCAATTAAAAGGTCCATAAATCATTTAAAAGAATCTATAACCATTTAGAAAGGTTTATAAAACAATTTATAACTAGATTTTGACCCGCGCGCCCGCGCGGGTTTTGAATTTTTTTTAAAATAACTATTTAGTGAAAATTTTAAACATATATTTTATTCGGATATGTTTCGATTCCTACACACCTACCCAAATCAAAAATAATCTGATTCAAAAACCCGCTAGAAATTTATAATATTTAAATATTCAAATTTAAAATCCTAAAAACACAATATTCAAAAAAAGATTTTTGTTCTTTATATTTATGCAGAGAGAGGTTGAGTGAGAAATTAAAAATTCTGAATAAATCCAAAAAAGAATATTTCTTTATATTTTCTGCAGAAATCCAAAAACGTATGCTATATCTATGTACATAAAATTTTATAACTTTTGCTGTTTGTATCTAGAATTTTATAACTTGTGCATTTTGTTTTCTATTATATTGTACCAATCATATATTAACAACTTGCTTTTTGTTAATTTATTCCAAAATTCAACAACATTTTAAAAATTTTCATTAAAAATTTTAGTTTTATATTGATTATTATTAATTATACTATTTTTTCAATATTTAATCCTTTACTAATTATATGTAACTAAACAAAAAATTATAAGACCGTATTTACAAAAATTGTTTTTGTTAAATATATAATATATAATTCAATTTGGGTTTTAATATTTATCACAGAAAAGAACAACCATTAAGTACTACACAAATACAGTAGAACCTCTACAAATTAATATACACTAAATATCTATATAAAAAATAATATAATTTTATAGTCTCAAATTGAGTTTTTGGTTCGATTAGTATATCGATAAATTAATATCTCTCTAAATTAATAGAAGTTTCACTGTATAATATTTTTACTTTGTTTTATATAAAAGTTTAAAGGTCTATGATTTATAATGTTGGGCTTTAAATTCTAATTCCTAAATCACTATTCCAATTTACATAAAATCTGGTCCATATATTAAATATATTAATTTCTTCAATGTCCATTAGGCCCCTTAATTACTTCAGAAAAAAATTGGTTATGTAATGTGTTAATGAAGAAGCTAACAAAAAAAAAAAAAAGCCAACAATTTTTTTTACTTTTCTTCAAGTAAAAACTTCTCGAAAAACCTAAATTAAATACAGAATCTCGACATCATCGATTTGTATGTTCATCAAAATCCCTCAATCTATTTTATAAGTCCATTTTTGAAAAGAATTAACCTCTTATATTAAAGGTTAATTTTTTAGTAGATAATTTGTTTGCTCAAATTTCATTGTAGACGTTTAATTTTTTTTTTTATAATTAATTCAATAGATAAAATTATTTCAATATTTCTTAGATCTGCCATCTTTTTTATTAGAGTGTTAGTGAATAACGCTAGTATATAAAGGTTGAACCTTGTTTGTTTTTATTTACAATCAGTTCTGTTTTTAGATGATCTTTATGTTTTGTTTGTTTTAATCGGAACTAAACTGTAAATCTCGAGCTTCTTCCCTCATCAAACAGTCCAAGCGTTTCTCTGCCAAGGAACATGTTCGAGGACATATGGCAAGTTCATAACCAAACACATCCTCAGCGTGGGAGACTTTGATACCAAGCTCATTACTTATAATCTGAGGTTTGATAGTTCAGTTTAGTAACTTGAATAAAAAGAGAATTATAGAAACACCAACAAACAAAATGGTTTTACGAATATTATTTTAGCATACTCTCTAACTTAAATGAGTGTGGACTATAAAAATAGAAAGAAAAAAATCATACTACCTCGATATATTAGTTTAGCCCTTGTGATGGACGAAATTTGTTTGCATTGTTGTTTCCAAATACTAATTAGGACTATTGTTTTGTATAGTTTCAGGTTCATGGACGTGACATAACATTGATAATGTCCATAAGTTAATGAAAAACAAAAGAACATTGGAAAGAAGGAAGAGAGGTTTTTTTTTTTGATATGTGAATGCGTAGAAAAGAAGAAATAGAGGTATCTATATATATATAGATTTCGAAATTAAATAGGGTTTACATTTAATATCGTAATTAATTAGGCTTGATATAGGCGAGATCATAGGACATATAAATAAGAATATTTCTTTAACAATATGTGTGAATATCGGTGTATTCGGTTAGCTTTCGTATTTCCATATTTATGCTCAAGGGAAATTCTTACGTATCACGATATAAGATATTTCATTTAATTAGTGGTTATCTTTTTGAAATTAGTGGTTATCTTAAATTTAGGAACCTATAAGAATGCGTTATTTATGGAAATCTAGATTTTATTTTTAATTGCTTGATTATATTTAGGTAACTAATATGATAGATTTATAGCTTTATTGTTTGGCTTGCACTAAAGAAAGTGTTAATATTATTTACATATTCGCCAGAATTTCAGTAAAGTAGTTAAAAGCTACATACAATATGTAACAATCTTATTAGACTATGGAGATATATCGGGCTTAGAAATATAGATTGGGCTTCGTATGTATCTCAATGGGTAAGCTAGACTATAATTTTTTTTTTAAATGTGAGTGGCATGAATTGGTAAATATTGAGAAAAACTTAGGGTTACTTCCAAAGTGTACTTCAGTTTTAATAGTTTAGATGATTTCTATGATAATTTATAACGGTTTATAAAGGTATATAAATAATTTATAAATGTTTATAAAAACAATTTATAAAGACTATATACTTTTATAAAGGTTTATAAAACAAATTATAAAGATACATATAATTATTTGTAAGTCTATACCATTTATAAATGCTTATAAAACAAGTTATTAAATCTATAAACCATTTATAAATGTTTATAAGAAAATTATGAAAGCTTATAAATAATGTTTTTTATGCAGGGCTTTTAGATTTTGAATTTAGATATACAAATTCAAACTTTTAATCATTTTTAAATCATTTATAAACCTTTATAATCACTTTATAATTCTTATAAATCAAAAGCTTATTTATTAAAATTAATGAAAAACCTTATAAATCCTATAATTAGTTTATAAACCCTTTTAAATCAGTTTATAAACTCTTATAAATCAAACTTATAGACCATTATAAATAAAATATGTGATTAATCCGAATATTCTTTAAAATTATTTTGATAAATATTTCATAAATCAACAAATAAACTTTAATAAATTAATTTATAAATCTTTATAAATCACCATTATAAACATACATGGGAAAATTGGTTTATAATCATTGTTTAATAATCATTTATAAACTTTTATAAATTCTTATAAATCAAAAGCCAATTTATTAAAATTAAATTACAGCTTATGTTCCTGCGCGTATTCTCTTATGTTTAACACAGCTTAATTCTCTCATCTTTACCATAACTCAAAGGCCTATACTTTCAAATCATTGCCCATGAATGTTTACCAGACCATTTGGTCAAAGTTGTTGTCTTGAAACATTTATAAAGCCTTATAAATCTTATATAAACTTTTTACAAACATATAAACCCTTATAAACCTATATAAAACCTTATAATTAATTTATAAAACCTTATAGATTCTATATGAAATCTTTATAAACACATATAAATGGTCTGTAAACCCTTTGTAAATTCTTATAAACCCTTATAAACATTTTAAAAACCCTTATAAATCTTTATAAATGGTTTATAAACTCTTATAGGTTCTTATTAACCTTATATTATGATTTATGAAGTCTTGTAAATGTTGAATTCAAGAAGTGCTAGTGGGAGTAGTGTTAAGAAGGCTACCTTATAAATCAGTTCATACATTCTTGTAAATCAAAATAAAATATCTTATAAATCAGTTTATAAGATTTCATAAATCAGTTTATAAACCCTTGTAAATAAATTTATAAATTCTAATAAATAAATTTATAAACCCTTACAAAGCAATTAATAAAATATTATAAATGAACAAAAACTTGGTATTTCATGAGTTTTGAATCTGTTATCACATTATGTGATGATAGCAATCCTCATCTGAATCGACCATGGAAGAGGCAACGACCCTTCAACAACACACAAGTACAAGTTCAAGAAACATCGACCTGCCATCTAAGATTTGGAAGTAGAAAGTTTCCAACTTTAAACAAATGTAAGTGTAGAAATGTTCCAACTTTTGAGAATATGGAGTAACCTTTAACTCATTAACACTTACTATTATGAATGGCAACACACAAGAGGAAGATTTAAACTTAACTTACTTCTGAAAAGGTGATTCTCCAAACTTCCTCGAGGCATGAACTCATAAACGAGCAGCCTTTGATCATCTTCGATACAATAACCCACCAGTTTATCAAGATTTGGATGGAGAAGATTGCCATTGAAAATGGACGATTCTTTTGCCACTGTGATAACCAGCTAATGTCAGAAGTAAGACTAAATTCAGTTGCAATCACTACAATGTCTTCTAGAATCATTGCAAGCTTCTTTCATTACAAGATAGTTGTTTATAAGAGTATAAAATCATTTATAAATGATTTAATAAGAAATAAAAGTGAATTTATAAACATTAATAACAGTAAATGATCTAAAGTGTTTATAAAATCATCTTAAAGTGTTATAAATATTTATAAGATCATTTGTAATTTTATTTATAATGGTTTATAAATTATTTATAATGGTTTCTAAATCATTTATAATGGTTTCCAAATCATTTATAATGGTTTATAGATGTTTATAAATATTTATAAAATCATTTATAAATTATTATTAGTTTTTTATAAGGCTTTATAAATTTTAAAAATTATTTTAAAATGCCATAACCTATGTTGCAGGGACTGAACAACCCATATACTCTTGCAAAATCAGATTCACATGCTAGCCTTTAAGTTCAAACTCATGTGCACNAACTTCTGATCTTGAATAAGAAACGCCTCCTCCATAGTTAATACTCTTTAGGAAAGCTTCATAAATTTATGAATTATCACTTCACTAACTTGTAAGTAATGACCAAGAAGATACTTACATAATCTTCTCTTCTCTTGATGCAAATAAGACATCTTCAAAATAACTATTTGATGTATGTCTACCACAAGCAGGTTCATCTTCTCTAGGTCTCTTTCCCGTTACAAACACAATCAATGAGATAAGTTATGTATCACTCTAGATACACAGCACCGCCAACTCTTTGAAGTGAGCAACCATGAAACAGCCTTGCATCACTTGCACTCGTCTCCTTCAGCTTCTTCTTTATAGAACTCACTGAAATTCACTTCACTGACTTGTATCTCAATATTCCACGTTAGTGTCGTCTCTGATTTTTCTCAGAAAACCCTGCAACTTTCCTCTGACCAACAACAAGCGTCAAACCACATGTAAAAACATGTTCACTTCACCCATATACTTCCACAAAAAAAAGTAAGATGCATCAAGATTGTAAGCTTAAGGTAAATAAACTAGTAATTACCCTTCTGTATAGCTTTTCAGGAGTCTCAACTTTCTGATGGCTACCACCTGCATCAGCGATAACATGGAAGCAGAGATGGAAATTTTCAAAATACATTAAATTGCAAGTTCAAAAGAAAAGCGACTACCTTTTGAAGTAGTGTCACGTTTTGCATTCACGACACTAGATGTTGTTTGATTCTGTTTCAAGTAGATCAAAACACTGAGCCAAAAGAATCGCAAAACCGAAAAAAGCGAATAGTCAAGTTCTAAACTAAACTACACACCTGAGAGTTTCTATACACCTCAGGCTTAGACTCATTCTCCGCCATCCTCCTCTCAAAGAAACTCTCCTTCCCCGCAGCCTCCAGCTGCGACGTCGTGTAAACATCTTCTGACGACCTCGACTTCCCCCTTACACCACCACCTCCTCCTCCTCCTCCCCTAAAACCAATCTCCGATTGATTTCATCTCCCCAAGCATCCCATCCCCCTCCACCACCACCGCCCTAAGCCAACGGAGACTCCGTACTCATCACCGCAATCGGCGACGGCTCCGTGAAGATCTACGACACGTCTCTCTCGCGTCGTCGTCGAGAAGAAACCGTGGGAAAGAGAAGAAAGTGGATTTAGGTTTAATTAACTAAGGGTATTATAGTCTTTTGCTTATCAAAATTTTGAGTGTAAAGTTGGTTAATGCAAAAGTGAAATATGGTATCATCAAAGTGCTACTTTTAGCAATTTCCCATAGAAAAACTCCATCTTAAATCCTAATATAAACCTTAAACTACATTCTTTAACCCTATGTTTTAGAAACAAACTCAAATTATAATATTTAAATTTAAAATCCAAATCTTAAATACAAAACTATATAACTTTATCTTTTCAAAAGTTTTTCTCAAATCATATATTAGATAAACTCATATCCTATATCATACTTCAAAACCTAAACCAGCTCAAACTTAAACTTTACATACAAAACCATAAACTCTTACATTAAATTTTAACATTTAAATTTAACCCTTAAAATTTATATCCAAATCCTATTTTCAAACTACAAATTCTATATTATAAAATATAACATTAAAACATAAAAAATATCTTATATTTAACCATCATTCCCTATACATATTCTAAACAATAAATCTTAAACCAATTTTTATAAAATAAATTAACTATAAAATTATATGAAGAATTATACACTATTTTAAAAAGTATAAACAAGTTTTTAAAAAGTTATACACACTAATAAAAACTAAAGAAAATTAAAAAGGACAACATAAATAAACACACAGATGTATAGGCATCTTTGTTCTTGACTCTTTTTGTGTTCTTAGATGCCAAAAAGCTGAGATCTTGCTTAATGTTTCATCTTTTTGTGTGTATAGGCACAAAGTGAATCTGACGATGAAGGGAAGGATAAGTGGTGGTGTGGGAAGATGATGAAATGGAAAAGAGAAAGCGAGGTGTGACAGTGCGGCGTCTCCGGTGAAGCGTGGTGCGGCGGTGGAAGGGGAGGGGATGGTGGTCGTGCGGCCGTAGTGTATTTATTTGTATAAACGTATTTATGTATAATAACATGTATTAGATGTTTTAGTAATTAATCAATAAAAAATATTTGTGTGTTTTACTTTTTGTTTATTATTTTTGTATTTTTTTACTTTTAGAATAGCCACGGATATGTACTCATTTAACCGTGGTTTTGCTTAGACATGATAAAAAAAATTGTAAAACCGTGGCTAATATAGCCACGAAAGCACTGTGGTAAAATCGTGGCTATTTAACCATGTTAAGCTACGGTTTTTCGAAGCCACAAAGCTATAGTCATTGTAATTTTCTTACATAGAATCGTGTCTGGTATTACGATTTTTAACCTATATAGTCACGATTTCGTAGTGGCTACGCTTACTAGTGCGAAGAGAAAAGAAGACCGCATGCAAATACTGTGCCGGAAAAGAGCACTCCCGGGGGGGGGGGAGNGGGGGGGAATGACCACGTTACTTATGACGCATAACAAAACCAAAGGCCATAGGAGACACCGAATATTTTTTGTCCCGCATGAAACAATAGAAAAAGAGAGGATTCGTTATGAATCAGAACTAATGGAACGTAAGTTTGAAGATGGAATATGTAAAGATGTAATTGATGAGACGCAAATGTAGAGAAGCATTGCATCTTTTATTGAAATATATTGATGACATAGGGTTTTATAGACGATTGATGATCTTGTCTGTTAGATTACAAAATATTGATAAACACAATCGCTAGATTTAAATTTTATTTTTCTATAAACACAACCGCTAGATTTAAATTTTATTTTTGTATAAAAAATGATTACATCATTTTCCGTTTGCTATTATATATAGACTTTTACTTTACTTCGTGGGCTTTAGGACAGAAAAGAATGGCTAAAATAGGTAATGGTAACAAGAGTTGTCACTCGATTAAAGTATTCCAGACAGACTGATAACAAATTGACTGTGGTGACAACTTTTGCTTTATATTTATATTAGATCAAAAGAAAACATCTCTTATATATTAATCCTGAAACATTATATCATTTAAGTATAGCCACGTATTATCATTAGGATCACTCTTAGAATCTTAAAAAAAAATATGTTGATCGATCTAAATATAAAAAACATTTTTTATAAAATTAATAACTATCGAAATGATTTGTAGTGCATAAAGAACATTCTTTATTCTTTTCTTAAATAAAAGCTACAGAATTACCTAATATGATTAACATATATATGATAATTAATTATTTTAAATAATAAAGATTTGATATTAGTTTTTGTATCCTCCATAATTTTTGTTTAATTTATATTATTAAAAACATAAACAATCATATTAATCATATAATAAAAAATCTACTTTTTTTCTTATATGTTACATTTTAAAATGTTTAAAACAACTATAAATTACTAAAACTATCAAATATCTTACAATAAAAATTTTGTGAATTTTTATTTTATTTTTTTGTTATAATAATATAGAAATCTCATATTTTTTAATCCTAGAGCATTACAACATGTTTTCGTAGCCATGTGTCATCACCAGGATAATTCTCAAAATCCTTATAAAAATAAGTTGGTCCATATAATTATATATTGTACTTTTTATTAAACTAACTATCAAATTAGTTATTAGTGTACAAAAAATATTCTTTCTTTCCTTAAATAAAAGCTACATAACTACCTACTATGATTAACATGTATATGACAATTAATGATTATAAATAAGACATATTTGATAACAATTTTGTATCATTTCTCTTTTTTTTTGTTTAATTTTAAATTATTAAAAATAATTGAATAATTGCATTAAACATATAATAAAAATTAGATTTTTTATATGTTATATTTATAATTTTTGAAACGACTATAAATTACTAAAAATTGTATAACTCCCACATTGATAATTTTTGATCAATGGTTTATATTATTTTTATTCAAGTAAGATATAAATGATTATAAATCGTATGAATATGAAATATCATTAATAGATATTTATACTATATATATATATTAATATCATTTAAATTAAATTATATACTATATAAAATATATAAATATGTTAATTTCAAAATTTAAAGGTGAAAATTTATTGAGATTTTGATATATTAATTTTGAAATCCGTATTATGACAATCTCACATTAAAATTTTGTAATTTATTTAAATGTTTGTTAGAGAAAATATACAAAGTTTAATAAAATCATATGAGTTGGAAGTGTCAATAATAAATATAAATTAAATATAATATAGTATATATATTATATATATGTCAATATCAATAATGTTTAATTATATATAATATAAAGTAAACTAAATGGTTGCTTTGATTTATTTACCAAAAACATGATTGTAAATTAACAAAAGGTACTAGTTTTGATTTATGTGTTTACTGTAATGTATATACTTTTATGTATACAAATTATATTTTTAAATAGGTAGTTTCTAATATGTTATTTGATCCTGACAATCCGCGAATTACACTTCTTCAAATCGAAGTGATTTTTAATACTCGAAGCACTATATATATATGATTTCATTCAAATTAAATAATCTAGTCTTGATATTTATTGCTAAAAGCTTTTAATGAAATATCATTACAAGTCCAATCACCTTCTTTTAAATTTGTTTGAAGAATGAGAGATTTGATCATTCGTCTAATATTATTTCTCCATAATACCCAATGTAGCTATTATAATTTATCCGAAAAAGATTTATGATCTTAGTACTTTGGGATTTGGTTATAATTTGAACCGGATATAAATCCAAACTAGGTCCGAAGATATCTGAAATTAGTATAGTATGTTAATTTTTTTTTTTATATATCAAGGTAATTTATGTACTTTATTGTATTCGAAAGATTTTTGTAGTTTGTTTTATTTTTATCTTGAATATTATATAGTTGGTTTAGATAGTTTAACTAATTTTAAATTAGATCTACGAATAAGTTAAATATTTTGATAAAATTGTGTCAATTTTGAGGTTTCAAAAATACTTTTTGGGACGATTTTAGATTTCAGTTACAATCCGATCCAAACCAAATTTGGAAAGAACCGAACCGAAACTGATCCAATAACTAGTAAAATCTGAATAGATCTGAAAAGCATAATACCAAAAATTTGAAAATCCGAATCAATCAAACCAAAAATGACGGATCTCTATATATCCAGATGTATGATATATTTAAGAGACCAACATTTATATCATTATTTTATCAAAATGAAATTGAATAAACATTAATATAAAAAAAAACTCATCTCACGCATGTGTGCATGTATCATCTACTTATCTTTTAATTTCTGCAAATAAAAGGGGGTTTTTCGTACATTGTTCAACATATATAACAAAGTTCAGAAAAAAGGATTTCAAAGGAAGTGATTCCTTCAATGCCCTATAAAAAGAGGCCAAAGAAGAGCAAAACACACATCCCCATCATTGAGTATCTAGTTTTGCATATTGCTCTCGAGTGTTTTCCCCATCCTTGTGTGCTCAAAAGATTTAACAAACCCTCTTAAACTTGGTAAGATGTTCTTTCATCTTTACCAAAAGAGGAAAAAAGACTTAGACGGTATATGTTATCCCTTACTTCAGTTGGGAAGCAGCATTCCTCTTAGCTTCAAGGTTTGAACCCTCTTTAAGTGCCATTTGTGATTCGTTCTCCATTCCCAAAAATGAAAGGGAAGCAGACTGGAGATATGACGCCACATGCCACACGGGAGAGATCACTTGTGCTTGAATTGCATCATCTAATGCTTCTTTTGGCATGTCACTCATCAGGTAACACAGGCTACGCCGTGCACACACTGTTGGAGAGACCATTCCTCCATCAATGAACTGTGTAAATTTGGAGGAAACCAACCACATCATCCAGGTTAATCATATACTATCTGAGTTCTTACAAGTGTGTGTGTTTTAAGTGCGAAGGAACCCGACCTGCGTGTAATACTCAATGGCCTCTCTAAAGTCTTTTTGCCTGAAAGCCACATCTCCCTTCTTCTTCGAGTTCAAAGACTCTTGCATCTGGTCTGTCCACATTTGAAACGATAGCTGCATTTCCAAAAACATTGTAACTCACCACCATCAAGAACCAAGCAAAGCAGTTATTTATACCTCATTGGTGACACCCTCGTCGTCTTTGTATCCAAGTTTCTCCAAGATCTCAAGCATAGCAGTCAGGTCCTTTCTCGAGCAAGCCTCACCAAGAGGGGACAGGGGAGACACCGAACCACTGTGAGGCAGACCCATTAGAACATGAGATGGGACCTGTAGTGCAGGGAAACGTTTTTCTGAGTCAACATACAGAAACTTGGTCCTTGTTTTTTACTAATGGCTCAATAATATGAAATGGGAACCTCTGTGTTTTTCTGAAGAGGCGTCAGGGCAGTGACCAAAGATTTTGTGTTTGGCCTCTCACGAGCTTCGTACTGGAGACAACGAGACGCAAGGCGTACTAGCTCTGTGCCATCGCTTTCAGAGAACTGCCCATCTAGGCAAGAATCGGTTAGCGACTGGAGATTTCTGTCTCTAATCAGATCAAGTGCCTACATAGAATACATGTAAAGAATCATTCTCCATATGTCAAAGGTTGCAATCTCATATGCAAAGAAACAAATACTTACATGGCTAGGAGGTATGTGTTTCCCACTGAGAACATCAAGCAGAAGAGTGCCAAAGCTGTAAATCACGCTCTCTGGAGTGATTCTCCCTGTAAAAAGACACACACACACAAAGAGAAGGTTTGCGACTTAATCTCAACCATATCATTATTGGTTTAAACACACAAAAAATGATGAGATGTACCAGTTCGAAGATATTCAGGAGGGGTGAAAGCAAGATTTGTGCTGTAACTTTTCCCATCACGACTATTCTTCATCAACCCAAAAGTAGAAAGTCTTGGATTGCATTCCTTACAGGAAAAAAGACCCTTAAGGCGTCAGAGAATGAAGGAATAACATAGAAACATGGCAAGTCAGTCAATAGTAGTCAATACCTCATCAAATAAAACTCGGTAGGCGTTGAGGTCGTGATAAAGAATACGGCCTTGGTTGGTGCAGTATTCAAGAGCTTGTGCTAGATATAAAACAACTCGTAGCCTCATTGCCCATTTCATAGGCTGTGCTTCCCCTGGTTTCACATAAGAACACTTAGACTCTTTGGGGAGGGCATAAGGGAGAGAAGATGAATCTTACAATGGAAAAGGTGTTTGGCTAGGGTTTCATTGGGCATAAACTCTGCGACAAGCAACCTCTCGTCGCCTTCGCAGCAACAGCCGAGTAAATTGGCCATTCTCTCACTCCGCAGCTGACCAACGGACCTGGCTTCCTCCTGCACATTGGGAGGAACTAAGATTATAAAAAGAGAGAGAGAGAGTTAAACAACAAAAGTATAGAGATTCCACTCCATACAAGGAACTGCCGTGAATCAGGCCAGGCCATTCTAGTGAAACGCTTGACAGCAATTTTCTTTTGGTTCTCGAGTTTGCCTTTGTAGACGACATTGGGAGCCTTCTCTCCATGCTCAGATACAATACACTCCACAGCAAAACCACAAGTAGCTGACTTGAGCTGTTCTAACGTGTACTCCCTGAAACCAGGGACATCGGTGCTCTCACTATTCTCTCCATTTTCTGCATAAGCAATCAACATGCCTAAGCATCTACAAGTTCCAAGTGGGGAAGTAAGTAAAAAAAAGAGGTGAACGAACCAACATGAGGAGCTTCAAGAACAGCTGTCTTGTGTAATGAGTTCCCACAACAACTACCGAGGTTAGAGCATTGGCCTCCCATATGTTTGAATCAGAAGTAGGTTGGTAAAGCCAAGAAGCTGTAATAATTTAGAGAGGCAATGATGAACAATCAAATCGTAAAAAGAGAAACTTTCATTGCCAAAAAAAAAAAAAAAGAGTTGAAAAGGACCGGACCGGTACCTTGTCTAACTCGGTGAGACTCTTTAGTGAGTCAACCCGAGTGGGTTACAGCAACAACTCAACAAACCCAGTTGAAAAAGAGGGAATTAAAGAAAAAAAACACTAATTTGAGGGCAAATTACTCAGACCTGGAGCCAATAAAACCACTAGTAGCTACGATGAATCACACGATCCACGAACTTTGTGTATTTAGGAGGTTTTGGTTTCTCGGTTTCATCAAAAACAGCAGAGAGAGATGAAAGAAACAAACAAAAACAAAACCGAGCACAAGCAAATGCACGTGCCTCCAATAAATTAATTTTTTTTTTTTTAAGAAATAATAGAGAGACCGTATCTCATTCGAATCGACATTAACGTAATGTCATTCATGTGTAACTTAGCTTAAACAGTCCCAACTTGTCGAAAACCATTTTACATTAAAAAGAAAAAGATATCAAATCAAAAAAGTTTTTATATATATTAGTAGATGTGCATACGTGCATCTACTATATACACATCTGTTAATTCACCAGACAAATTTTTTTTTTTTTTTCTGAAGCAACAACAAGACAGAGAAAAAAAGAAATAAATTACCGACAAGTTAAATGAAATTGTTGAGACTCGAGAAGACAACCAAAGAATCTGCCCATTCCTCACTGTCACTGACCATATGGCCCCCCAGAACATAGCACCGCCTGTTAGAACAAGTGGTTTGTTCTTCTTACTTCATTGAACTGCTTCCTCTTTTCCGTTCTCTGGCTGCCGTAATCACTAACGGTCTTAGTCGATGACGCACTAAGCAGTATTGGTTTTGTGATGTGTAAAAGCCCATGGGCTTTTATGGGCCTCTGTTTTCCTGGACCTGGTTCAGCCTATATCAATCAATCTCCCTTTTAACAATGTGAAGGCAAGTTTTTCAATCGTCGTTAATCTTGCTTGTGGATTTGAAGGACGAGTTCGTGACTATGCTAGATTCTCAATATATACATATAGATTGATAGATACAAATCCAAATTTGAACAGTTTTATATAGACATATATGTTTGTTGAATCCTCTATCTCTCTCTGTTATCTGGAACAAGATTTAGAGCATAGAGTCCGTCATGGCCGGAAGTCTCCGGAAAAAGTTGAGTGGAGCGGATGGAATACGGTGTCTGAGCTTAGGGTGTCGCATGAAGTAGTAGCCGGAGAGGAGAGCAAAGAGCTTAAAAGGTGTTATATAGAGAATCATGGCAATGATGAAACAGAACGTCACAAAAATTGCAGTGGCCCGTGGATCACGCCAGCTCAGCAAAGCCTGCACGCGCTCTCCCTGTGCCGCTATGTCTCCAACCACCGTCTGTATCTTCCCCGCCACAATTCTCAGCCGGTCGTACCTGACAAACACATAGTAAAACCATCAAAACCAAACAAGACTAGTTCTGCTTCTAAGGTACCTCTTTTTTTTTTTCCTTTAACTTCTAAATAATTATGCTATTACAAAATGATTAGAAATTTTACATAAATGATTAGGTAATTAACAATTTTCTCTAGAATGTGCATTGTTTGTTTTTCTATTCATTAATGAACTTTTAATCAATTTATTGGAGGTTATGGGACTTTCCACACCTCTTTTTTGTTATATATATATATATATGCTATTTTAGAAAATAATTGATCTTTTTAGTTTCAAAATATAAGAATATCTCCGAAAACAACTTCAAAAATGAAGTTGACAAACCTTTAAAGTTGAAGTTTGAGGATGTATCTATTCAAATTTTGAAATTACTTGTATAGATATTTTAAGAAGTTTTAAGTTTTTTATATTAACTTAAATTTTATTAAAAACTGTTTAACCAATTATATTTTATGTCTTTTTATAATTGGCTGAATCAGTTTTTAATTTATATTTTCAAATTATGTGATTTTAGAAAATAATAAGTTTCTTAATTTTGGGGGGGTTTATGCATAACGTCTTAATATGAAACATATAAGTATATGTTTACACTGTTCTGTTACCTCATTTTGACAATGTCAGGAGCCTTGATGGTCGGGAAGATATCAAACTCTTCGTCAAGCTCATCAGCATTCACACTCTCCGCGTAAGACAGTTTGGTATCCATATGAGGAGGAAACCTCGGTTTAAACCTGTAGTTCCACAACCCAATCACAGCCATATACAGAAACACAGTCGGCAAAATCATCTCCGGGAACATCACAAGCATCGTGTACAGCACGTGCACAAGCGCCGTCGTCACCGGCGTCCTCCAGCTGCACACTTCTCCCATCCATTTCCACATAGACATCACTCCCGAGAACACGGCTGTGAACCTATAGAAGTTGGCTTTGCTTCTCCTCATGCTGAACAGATGAGTCTTAGCATCGGTCATGTACTCAACCACTTCTCGTCTAAGCGGCGGCTCAGACCTGCCTAGTCGAGCCACGATTATGTTGAGAGCCTGCACCCTAAGCATCTCCTGCAGGTTTACGGATAAAGGTTGTATGTAATGCATTTTAGGCAAGAGTGGTTTTGTGTATTTCATCATCATGTTGGAGACTGATGTGCATGTGAATCTCACTGCTAACTGAAGCTCCCCTCTTTTCTTGAGACCAGATGGGGTTAGAACAAGTAAAGGGTAAGCGTTCGTGTAGACACGTCCTGTCTGAAGAGTGGAGAGTCTGATACGGACTTTCCCAATGGTCTGATCTCTGGATCCGTTTCCAGCTGAGAAGTGACCATTGTCAAAGACGCAGATGGTTAGAACCGTTGCTGGATCAAACACTTCCCATGTGTATTGCTCATTGTACTTTGGACTCAAACTGTTGATTACAGTTCTTGACCGAACCCACTTGTGACCGTATTTAGCAACAACGTACGTGTCCGAAGTACCTTTCCCGTCTCTAGATTTCACCGGGTGGAGCCCGTTTGCGTTAAGTATCCCAAGCTCCAAGACTCCTATAGCTTGTTTCCAGAGCGGTCTCGCTGTAGGCCTTAGATCGCTGCTGTAGTAAGTAGACTCATCAAAAACATGGTAGCCTCCTTCAAGAACCGCAGCCACATGGATCCTAGTAGCGAACTTCACTCTCTTGGCCTTGTCCTCATCCATAGCATCTGAGATCGAGTCTTCAAGATGAAACCAACGGCTACGGAAAGTTCTATCATCATTACGTCTCTCAATAGCAGAGAGTGGAATCACAGCTTTGCCTACTGGCTCGTCTCTGTTAGCTGCAGAGTGATCTTCCACTGAGAGGACCAAGTGTTCCTCAAACGGCTCAGCGACTACAAACATGAACTCTTGGTTCCATGTTGGATGAAAGCTTCTTTGAGAGACTCTAGTCTTTAACATTTGGTTACCGATCTGGATTCTCACAAAGGCTTCAGGGAGACGGGACTTGTCAGAGACTATGATCACGTCTTGAGCCTCTAGTATCTTCACCCTTAGGTACCATAGCCGAGGAGAATGGTAGACCTTGGAGCGCAAGTTAGCTGAGATGATGTCTGAGCTGTCTGAAGATGTCAATGAGTCTGAGAAGACAGCATCACCAAAAGCTTCATCAGCTTGAGTACCTTCCCAAACAGCAAGCATGATCTCAGCTTTCTTCTTCTCACCTCTCTTGTTCTCAAGTCTGTACCACTCTGGAGCTAAAGGACTATCCGGAGGAACACGAGACCGAACCTCATGGAGATCAAACCGAACAGTGCCGACGTAATCATCAAGGACAAGGTCTTTATCCTTGACAACGATTTCAACAACGTTGGACTGAAGATTCTCTTTAGCAAAAGCAAAGACTTGGTTCCACTCCGGATCAGAGTTCTTGTCTAAATGTCTTGTAACTCCTTTGAAGTTTCCTATTTTAACTTCAACGTAAGGGTCTAAGCTTCCGGATAGGTCTCTGTCAGGGAGATCACGCGCCTTCACGACTCTCACGAAGAGAAACCTCATCTCTTCAACGAGATCATACGTGCCGCTTGAAGGTCTCTGTGTGCCACGAACCACTCTCCCTCCAATGATCTGTCCACCTCCCAGGAAAGGGCTTGTCTCTTTGACGGAGAAATCTGATGGAGCGTTGACCTGAACTACTCTTGGAGGCAAGGGAGCAGCAGCTCTCATCTCCTGCATACCATAGTTCATCACCATCGGCTGTTGTTGTTGTTGATTGGGAACGTTATAAAACGTACGTGTTTTAGGGGTTTTAAGCTCTCTTCTCTCATCACCAGCAGTTGTGATTATGGAGTTTGTTACAGGTTCTTGACGTGGACTAGGGATATAATAAGCTCGAGGAGGAGATTCAAGAACTTGGGTTGGGAGAGAAGGTGTGATAGAAGGATCCTCTGTGATGAAGACTCTCAAGCCAAGCTCTCCACGGGCTCTAGAGAAGACGCTGCGTTTCTCTAGAGGGTAGTTGAAAGGAGCTGCTTCAGAGTGAGGAACAAAGGATGTTCCGTTGACTCGAACTTTGCCAAGAAAGGGCTTAGCATCGGTTCCGTCCTGGTAGCTGTAGACATGGGCTTCGAGTGTACGTGTGGAGAGGAAGGAAGGATCAGAGACAGCGAAGTAGAAAGACTCGTGCCAGACGGGGTTTGGGTCGTTGGGTTTGGTGGTTGTGCGGAATATCTGGTTATCAAACTTGAGCTCCACGAAAGGGCTACATGAGTTTTGCTTGTCTGTGTTAAACAGACCATGTGCGCTTATGACTTCAACGCCAAGCTTGATATTGCTCATCTAAGCTTGTTGTTGAACTCAACACCTTATCAAGAAGAGGCAAGAAGAGCTTATAAGGCACCTTTTCAAGTCTTTTGCTTGTTTTTCCAAAACAGAGGAGGACAAGAAGCAAAAGACATGGACTCGGTCTTTAAAGACCAATCATCTGTCTTAATCAAAACCAGTAGAAAATGAATAAAAAATCTTAGTTTCTTGGAAATTACGGCAAAGAAAAACAAAGTGTAGATAAATCCAAGTGTTAATGATTTTAGCTAAAAGAGTTAATGTTCTGTTTTACTCTAAGGGACTTGATCGAGCCTCTGTTTCCATGGAAATTACAGGGTTGATTTGCTAAACCCACATGGGTCCCTATGGGACCATTCAAGGACCACAACTCTAAGGCGCCGGTTACTACTACGAAACATCTCAGCACCAATCCGTCTGAAACGTTGACCGCAACTCAAACGTCAAGTCTTTTTTGTTTGTTTGAGCCTAATCGTTTGTTACTCAATTATTAATTTTTTTAATTATAAGTTCTTATCAAATCTGAATAGATATATTATGGTTTCTTTAGTTAAATAACCATATATAACAGATGTATCATTTTTGAACAGCTAGCTATGGTTAGTGCCAAGGCAACGTTAGGTGCTTTGGAATTTATAATAGAAAATTTGAATATACGTTGGAAAAGTCAAAATAAGTACATGCAAACGTCCAGAAAAGACAGAAGAGTCTATTTAGAAGACTAATAACAATAGTCTAAAAAATCAAGAAAGACTTGATTTTTTCTAATTAACAATTAAATCTCGTTTTCTCTGTAGGAGACGTATCACTTTCAGATCACGTCTCTGGTATGTATAAACAATATGATCTTTCGAATCAACAAGGTTCTGCCTTTTAAATGCATGCCGTCAAATGTAAAACACGCAATATTACATGAAGTTAAAAATATAATGATTTATTTGTGTGCTACTAGCAAAGAGGAGATTCACAACTAAAAGAACGCAAAAAGCAAGCAAATAAGGCATGAGGAGACCAATCATGTCATGACAGAAGAGAGGGTCAAAACTGAGAGGAAAATACAAGAATATGTTCATCATGAAAACCCTCAAACGTACATTAATGTTCTCACGACTAAAGCTCATATGCAACCACGAAGTAATAAGGATAGATATGTATAAGAATGAGTACAACTTGTCAAAGTTGTTATTTGATCCATTTTATGATCTAAAACTGTTACGTGATCTCTCAGTATTCAGCATGAAAGATGATTGATATCAGGAGTACGGAGTAAGATGTATGTGTTGGATCAAATAAACCTAATGGCTTTACTTAAATTGTGAAAAGAAATGGGTCAATGGGCCAGAGTAGTTAAAGCCCAATGGCATAAGTTAATGAGGGATTTTTTCACCATCCCACTTCGCTTTGAGGAGATGAGGTTGAGTGATATATAAGCTAATACACTTAGCTTAGCTGAGATGAATCAGAGGAAGAAATGGTTCCTAATGCGCGCGTTGTCGCTGCCAGCTCAACGTGGGCTTGGGTAGAGAACAATCTACTTGGATCAAGTTAAAGTTTAATGCTTTGACATTCAAATTTTAAAAAAACAGCAATGATGTTCGTGTATACTTAGGTAGAGAGTAATCTTCTTAGACCAAGTTAAGCTCACAGATCAAAAACATAAACATTGGACCAAATTAAGCTCAGATCAAAAAACAGCATAGCGTCAACCCAGAAGATAATTAATTAGACAAAATATATATATATATATATATATATATATATATTAAGAGTAAAAGATAATTAATTAGACAAATCTATATTATAATAGTACACTTTCTAGGTTCCACAACGCGCCACATCAGCAGTTTTGTGGTTCCCGTAGGTATTTTTTAAAAACTTATAATCTTGGTAAGATGATTATAAAGAATGAAATACACTTTAGCCAAGTGGTATAAGGTGTCTAATTAAGCATGCAAGATCGTGGGTTCAAACCAAGCAGCCATCATTTATTTTTGATTTTTTTTTTATTTGGGTTATTATCATATGGGTTTTTGGTTTGTAAGGTTTTTAAGTTTTTTTATGGATTATTTGGATAAACCCTAAAGTTTAACGAGTACAAACCAAAAATAGATGCAAAAACGATCAATAAAAAAACAAAAAAAAACAAGTCTCACGCGGTTGCCTACGCGGATGGCTTAAAGAGCCTTAAAACTATCCTATTATAATATAGTTCAACCCAAAAATCATAAAAAATGAATCCAAAAACGAACCGACCAAAAACAAAAAGTGAATCCCACGCGACTACCTACGTGGATGGCTTAATGAGGCTTGAATAATATAGATTAAGAGCTCAAAAAGTGAATTCATTGCACATATTTCCTAATATATATTTTCAAAAAATTTGTATGTGAGATAAAATAAAAAAAACAACAAAAATTAATTATTTTCGTTATTTATTTAATGAATATGTAATCTCTCTTACATTTTAATAACTACTATAATTTCATTGAAAACATTCCTCACCACCGATTTCAGACTCCGGCGAATGGATTCCCAAGTCGATGACGCCGTAAATAAAAATGCCACATAATTTATGAACAAAACTCAAACTTACAAAAAACATATATAAAAACCTATCTAATGAAACTTAAACAATGAATGTTAACTTAATTAAGGTTATTTTCAAATTGATAAATCGAATAATACAAATATAAATACTATAAATATAGAATTATATCAAGTTTTTTGAAATAATATAAAAACTATTTACAAAAAAAAATAGACACCTACTTTTACACACTAAAAACTATATTATAACCTAATTGTTCCTATAAACCTTACTTCGCATATAAATAACATTTAACACGTTAGATATACAATATTTTCACTTTACACTCTTACAACATTCTTTCCATTTCATTATTATTTGATGTCATTAAAAGAATCCACTAAACTACTAAATCGAAAAAATATACGCAAACATAATGATTCCGGCCCCGCGCTTGCGCGCGCGGGAGTATGCAACTAGTTATAATTAAATAAGAGGGAGAGACAATGAAAAAATATAAAAATACTAGTGGTATTCCGGAGCTACGCGCCGGGTTCGTATGTTTTATTCTCTAATGAGTTTAAAATTGCTTTTAATCTATTTGATAGTTGTTAGTGACGTGCATTACTTTGTTTTAGAGTAGTTTATGTCAAAGAGGAATAGAATAAGTGGTTTCAATGATGGTTAGCTGATACTTGTACGAAAGTAAGTTGAACTTAAAACATAAACTAAATTTAATTTTCCAAAAGGAAAACATGTAATGCATGTGTTTGGTTTGTGGTTATCTTGTATGATTGTTTGATACAAAGTGTTATTCACATGTGTATTTCATTTTCGTTATATATTGTCTTTGATGAAATGTGTTTGTTGTATTTGATAATGGCTTAGATACAAAAATATCTATACTATTAAAATGTAAGTCGTGACTCGTTTAATATGTGATTTTAATTGATTAGTTTATAAAATTTTACATAACATCATTATAATATATTTTCATATATTTTTTAAGTGAAAAAAAAATTCATACCTTTATTTATTTTTGAAATAAAAATTAATATTTAAAAAAAAACTCTAAGAAAATCTATTTTAAATATTTTAGGTTCTTTTCAAAGTAAAATTTCGAAAACTATTTGATTGAAATTTTAATTATCACAAAAGATAACTAAAGAAAATAATTCATTTTTTATATTTAAACAAAAATTAAAATTATATATTTTTAAAATATTTTAATATTAAAGTACACGTATGGTTGTGCGGGACGAGATCTAGTAACGGTAGAAATAATTGTTATTGTTGTAGTACATAAAAATTGTTGGATTTTAGTGTTAGCTTAAGATAAAAGACAAATGACTAAATATCAAAATTAAAGTTCAGTCATTTTTTATAGAGAACTCTGTTGGCAGCGTATTAATATTATTTGGACCAAAAGCCTAGATTTGCCGAGGAAATAGCAGCCAAATCCAAGAAGAGGACATAAGTAAATCAAAGGAAAGATATAACCATCATCAAACCCCATTGATCTTGAAATCTAGGTTTCTACCTTCTTTATTTGATTGATTGTGTGTTCTTGGAGTTCTGATTGTGTTTGATTCTATTTGACATATAAATATTTATATGGAGATACAGATCTGATTTTTTTCCCAACGTTTATGTTTTATAAAGCTTAACGTTCCAATATAAAATTGTATATAATTGATCTTTTTTACATAAACTATCATTATATCAAATGAATTTGACCGTCTGTAGTTCCATCAATTTATATATGTTTTATCATTCAACTCCATAGAAATCTTAGTGGCATGGTTCCGACCCAACTTATAGCTTCTGTCCCATCTTTTGCTGGCCTCGTTCTTGAAATGAAAGATATTCATAAAAACTAACCAAATAGAAAAAATATATATGAAGTTATATATCATCTATAGTGAACAGATTATTGGTACACTGCTTCTAAACCCACTGAAATATCAAAGTAACAAATCCAAATCGCACCACTTTTTAATGATAGAGAGAAAAGAAACTCTAGACAGAGATAAGAGAAAGAGTTAGTACTCAGAACACCAAAACCAACACTAAGAGCAAGGACAAGATGCAGAACAGAGCCTCCCTCGATGTTGTAGTCTTTTGCCGTCTTGTCATCAGCTAGCTGTTTACGGGGGTAGATGAGTCTGCAAAATAAAAAACTCTAAGAATCAGTGTTACATGTAACTGCTCAGATTATAGCTTGCAAACAGAGTATAATCAACTAATGGCAAGAACATAAGAAAACACATTAGAAAGGAGATGCAGTTTTCTAAATCACTAAGACGTGAAAAGATGTTTTGTAGATTCAGTTTTGATAAACCAGATACAACTCCAACGACCTGAGACAAGAATAACAGGCCTACAACTACAAGACGGCAGAAAATTAACCACCTTCATCGAATGGACACCAAAACAGAGATGCGGCAGCTAAGGACTAATATTTGGTTATATCTAGGTTCACATATAAACACAGATCAGTTGCCCATTTCATCTAGCAACAGAAAATATATCAATTCCAGTTTCATATAATCAGATATCAACAGAGATTCAGACATTTAAGATGCGAAACTGAATATTAAACATGAAGGGACATATGGCAGTCTACTAAAACTACAACACAAATAACACAACACAAATCAGCATCAGTCAAACGATGAACAAATCATACTGAGAATATACACAAACAAAGAAATCAAAGTCAACCACAGATAATAAAATGACAAACTTAAATTACAATAGCTTTAGTGGCCTCCAGAGGAAAGTAAGTGGTGAAGAAGCCATTCATGTCGGTCTAATATCTGCTGCGCCAAGTGATTGTCTTCGAGAGACCCCTAGCTTATACTTCTTCTTGGAAAAGGCAAAAGTACCAATTATAACTAAAGCCTTGATACAAAAGCACATAAAGAAGACTTAAACATATGGTCCGTAGACAAGATTTTATACCTTCAGTGCTTAAGATTTTGAAGCTGCGTCACCAGCAAAAACAGCTTTCAGAGCTCTTGCACAGGTTGTCTAGCAGTTCTAACGGCACCAGCTCTCATCTACGCTGTTGTGAAAACTAAAGAAGGGTAACAGCAAAACCCAAGCTTCAAGTTCGGTGAAAAGCGAATCTTTCTGACTCAAAAAGCTTCTCAACTTTCCTGAGGTATATGATTAGAGGATTTGTTTCTGATACAAAGACCACAACCTGCAGAGAAAGAAAACAACTGTGAATGCTAGCTTGTAAAGAGATTGCAGGAGAAGTTGATCATTGACGCATAGATTTGTGCTGTATTTGCTAGAAGTTAGAAGCCATAACAAAGACAGATGTGAACCAAACAGTCATAAACGTGGAGGTGAACGGCATTTATTTAAGAAGATATAATTAAATTTTATTTGTAGACCTGTAACAGAACTCGAAATAGCAGAAGCACTTGTCATTTAGAGAAAGAATTGAGCTATCAAAACAGTTGAGGTCACGTACGTTAAACTGAACCTTCACTCAAAAGGTCTCCATAAGCTGCATCCGAGCATGTCCAAACCCAGTAGCTCGTCGCCGTTCTTCAATTTTTTCACCTCCCAAAAAAAAAAAAAAAATTTAGAACAAACTATTATACTCGACAGTCAAGTTAATTACTTTAGGGATGCAATGAGTTGGAGTGAATGCTTGAGAGTGAGGTAATCAGCCTAATCTGGGAGTAAAGGAGGTGTAAAAGAAATCGTTGTAAGGTTTCTGAGAGTTCTTCGTTGTTTCACATCTCTACAACTCTTGGCGGCCAAACTCGAGATACACAGAGCAAAGAGAAGACATAGAAACCTAAAAACAGAAACGGGCCTCGAAATGGTAAAAAAAGCCCAAGTCCGGGGGAAAAATAAAAAACGTGAGTCACATAACCAATCTCAATTCAACACGTGTCATAAAACCCCCACATCAAAAAAGTGACGTGGCCGCTTGTGTGAGCAGATGGGTCAACTTTATTATTATAGATTATTTTAATCAATAACCCTCAACAACAGTTCAGCGTAGACATGGGTAGAGAGCAATTTTCTTGGATCAAGTTAAAGTTCAATGCTTTGACATTTAAATTTTAAAAAACAGGTGTATAGCTTAGGTAGAGAGCAATCTTCTTGGACCAAGTTAGCTCAGATCAAAAAACAACATGACATCAACCGTCAACAACTTGAACAATCAACAAACATAATAAGAATAAGAAGATATATAATTAATTAGACAAAAAAATCTATATAATAAAAGTAAGAAAATAATTAATTAGACAAATTATAATTAAAAAAGAGGGAGAGACACTTTAATCAATAACCCTCAACAACTTGAACATATTGAAATAATAATTGATCACTCTTCTTCTTTCTTCTAATGAAGAAGAACCATTCCTTTTCTAAATCCTGTAGAAGAAGAAGGAACAAGTAAACAAGAAATTATTGATCAAAAACCAAACATAAAAATTGACGATAGTTACAAAAATAAATGAGGATATTTTAGATCCAAAACAGGAACACTCGAAAAATATCAACAATTTAAACCAAAACCTGTAAAATATAATGACTTCTTGGATCTTGATTGTGTTAATCACCAAGAAGAAAAAAATCAGATTACATACTTGGGTCTCTGAGAAAGAAATGCAACTACAATTAAACAAAACAATTCAAAAAATGAATGCCTAAAATTATTTAGATCTCTTGATATATAACACAAACGGAATTGTATTACCTTGCCGGAATGAAGGATGCTAATAAAATCCAATTAAAAATTTTAGAGACCATCAACAAATCTTTGTCTCTGTAGTCGAACAATTAAGTATCTAGTTCTTAGGTGAAATAAATTTACCAGGGAAAGAACAAACTAATGAAGACGAATAACAAATAGCAAAAATGAGACATATATTAAATAATATAGAAATATACAATATGAGATATCTAGACGAATTCATATGTCAATATGAAATAAAATATTATGATTAACCACACGAAGATTACACTAAATATATGGAAGTATTTATACAAAAATGATCATCCCCATTTAATATAACATTACCTAGATTATTTAAAGAAAATAAAGATAAAAAATAGTATCAGACTCTTTTGGAGGAATAATACAAATACTAAGAGAATTCGTAAGAACCTTATGTATTCAAATCCAAGAAATAAAAAGAGTAAAAAGAACTTTTGAATTCAGGTGTGAAAACCTTCGAAGATATACCTCATATTTGGTTGCGAAGAGATATTATAAATATGAAAATAAAAATTTTAGATACAAAAATAAATACTTTAGACCAAGAAGGAGAAAACGATATAAAAGAGAAAAAAGAAAGAATTATTATAAAGAAAAAGAAAAGAAAGCAATAGATAAAGAAAAATATTGCCCCCAAAGCAAGAAATATTGCAAATGTTGGTTATGCGATGAAATAGGTCATTATGCAAACGAATGCCCAAATAAAAAATCATATAAAAAAGAAGTAAAATATCTTAATGAAATAAATTCGATTGGACTAATACCAATAGAATCAGATAATGAATCATCATATTATTATGAAATACTATCGTCATCATAATCTGAAAGTGAATATAGTAGTTCAGATGAATCCGAATAGCACATTCATTCAGATTCAAATAATGGATGATAAAAAAAAAAGCAAAAACTTTCGCATATATTGATACTGGTGCTACACTATGTATTTCCAAAGAAAATACTATAGATAAAGCATTATGGAAATATTTTTTAAAAAACCATTGACTATAAAAGTGGCAGAGAAAAGTGAACATAAAATTAGCATAATTCATATAAAAATAGCAGAAAAATATTTATAATGCCAAGCGTTTATAATTACGATACATGATTACCTCTTATAATCGGAAATAATTTCTGAAAATTATACGGGCCCTTCTGTCAAGTATCTAAAGCACATATCGTTAACATACCCAAAAATAGGAAAACAAAAAAAAAGAAGTAATAAATATACCTATATATAACAGTAAAAAAGATAAACTAAAAATTCAACTAGTAAATAAAATAGAATCAATAATAGACTACGAGAAGGTTATGAAAAAACTAGAAGAGGTATGTAATGAAGATGTACTTGATATTAAAAACACTAACAATATGCTAGTAAAAATTAAATTAAAGGACCCTAACAAAGAAATATGAGTTAATTATAAAATGATCTATACCGAACAAGACGTAAAACAATTTCAAGAAGAAACCAAAATATTATTGAAAAAGGGATTGATAAGGGAAATTTTTAGCCAACACTCTTCACTTGATTTCTATATTAATAATCATAACGAACAGAAAATAGGTAAAAGAAGATTTGTGATAGACTATCGAAAATTAAACAAAGCAGCAATAGGTAATGCCCAAAACCTACCTGGAAAAGAATACTTAATTAAAAAATTGATAGGAGCTAAGTATTTCTCAGCACTTGATGCAAAGTTGGGATATTGGCAAATCCGGCTTCATGAGAATACTAAACCATTAATGGCTTTTACATGCCCACCTCAAAAACACTTTGAGTGGAATGAACTGCCTTTTGGATTAAAACAAGCTCCAGGAATATCTCAACAATTTATGGATGACAATTTAACTGGTTACGGAGAATTTAGCTCAGTATATATAGATGATATAATAATATTTACAAAACATGATGAAAAAGATCATCTCGAAAAAGTATATAAAATACTTGAAAGATGTAAAGGAAAAGGCCTAGAGCTAAGTCAAAAGAAAGCCAAAATACTTAAACAAAAGATAGAATTCTTAGGACTAGAAATAAATATTAACAGAACAATTGTCGCACAAAAACACATACTTGAAAAGTAAATCAGTTTCCTAACCACTTACAAAATAGAAAGTAAATACAACGCTTTCTTGGAATTCTAAACTATTTACCTGATTAAGGATTTTTTAAAAATCTTGCAAAACAGAGAAAGTCTTTACAACAAAAAATATCTGAAAAAATCCTTGGAAATGGACCGAGGAAGATAGCAAGGTCGTTGAAAAGTTAAAAGATATGTGTAATAAATTACCTGAATAATATAACCCAAGCAAAGATGATATACTTATCGTCTCTACTGACGCATGCATAACACATTGGGGAGCCACTTTTACGGCGTTATGCGGTAAAAAATCCAAAAAAAAATTGAAAGAATAAAATAATTAATAACTCAAAAGACTTCGTTAAAACAAGAGAAACTAGTAAAATATAATAGCGGTACTTTCACTGATACTCAACAAAAATACTCAATACATGATTTAGAAACATTGGCAGCTATAAAAACATTTTAAAAATGGCAGATTGATTTAAGACCAATCACGTTTTATCTAAGAACTGATTCAAAATACTTGATCGGATTTCAAAATTACAATATAAAGGCAAATTATAACCAAGGAAGACTAATAAGATGGCAAATACAAATATCACAATACTCATATGTACTAGGATACATAAATGGAGAATTAAATTCAGTTGCTGATTCACTAACAAGGGAATTCAGAGATGAAAACCTGAAATAAACAACTATATTTACCAATTATATTTATCAATAGGAGAATTGATAAACTATCATTAATAATCATCTATCAGTGATAAATTTATCAATCACTATTTGATAAATACTCTTGATATAGAGATTATATCGCATAAACAGTCAGCCATAAGGCACATAATCCATTTCAGTTTCAGAAAAACTATGGAAGCAGTAATAAAAACATTAGAGAAGCAACTCAAGCAGAAGAAAGAAAACCTAAAGAAACTTCAAAAAGAAATAAATTCACTCGAATCAGTTATCCAAACACTAAAACCTAAAAGCCAAACCCAAACACAGAAACTATAATCTTACTAGAAAGTCCACCTAAAAGCCCAGTCACTAAGAAACCCAACAAATTCTATGTCATCTTTAACGGATCCATGAGAGGAATCTATGACGAATGACACAAAGCAGCCCAATTCATAACATGCAGATTCATTACTCACAAGAGCTACCCAACAATCGACGAAGCAAAGCAAACCCTCGAGGAATCAAGCAAAAAAAATAAAGTGATCAAAAATTCATTCAAGGATCGCCTACTTCTCGGCGGCGGAGGAAGTATGCAACCAACAATAAAAATGACACCCATTTGAAAAATCCCAACCATCGCAACAATTACTGGAACAAAGGAGGTACAAGACCAAATAAAACCTACCCTTAAAAAGTTCATCGAAAATTTTGAGGAAATAAATACCTACCCAGAAAATACCAAATACAAACACATCTACCAAAAAAACCATCAGGGTCGAGACCCAAAAACTATTGTCCTACCGGAAGCAAGCCCAATAACCACCATAAACCTACAAGCTATGGACTTATCAAAACACTATACATCCAAAATCCCGAACAACAACTAAAATATTTTTCCCAAGGCCTTAAAACAGTTGTTTCCCGGTACTTTACCAGATACGCCAAAAATAAAGAAGTATTTATGCAGTATTACAGCAATTATCCAGAGTTTCAAGTAACAGAAACAGGAGAAACATGAGTCAGTTGTCCGGCATCAAAAGTAATTATCATGGGAATAAGCAATGGACAATACCCAACAAAGGACAATCCAAAAAATATTTAATACACCAGCGAAGACAGAATTCGAGTAGACGCCGAGCTAACAATCGGAATGCTCAGAAAAATCTTTTACATAAGCAACAATCACCGCCTTAATTATAAAAGTGATTCGACGTTATTACTCACCAGAGCAACCAAAGAAACAACAACTAAAGAAGACACAAGCCCATTCGTTTTCAGGATATGGGACAACACTTTTATTAAATGTCCAAGATATCACTATTTAATGTGTGAATTACTCAGAAAACCCCAGTTTAAAGTCAAGCTTGGAGAACCACATTCATGTGCAATTTTCGGAACCAGAGATGAAGAATCAGAAGATGAAGTGATTGAAGAGACTGAAGAAACAATAATGGAAGAATCACCCAACAAGATGTGATATTCGGCAGAAACCATGTGAAGATGTAACATCAGAAATAAATAAAGTGGATGAATAGGATTCCACATTATTGTCTTTGTAAGAGTGGGCAAAAAATGAGCCACGCGTATATGTAAAAGAATCTGTCATGTAGTATAAATATGTGTGCAAACCTCTCTTGTAGAGGCATAGTGAAATAAATGCAAACAAGTTTCGTTTAAAGAGTTGAGAATTTTTCTCTGAAGAGCTCTAACTGTTGAAGGCTTCAACCTTGTGAATAACAGTTTTTCACTTGACAAAAACTCATAAACACAAATTAAAAAACACTCAAAAATTTAAAAAGTTCAACCAAGAATTAAAGAAGTTCAACCAATTCGGGCGATCATTACCACCAGAAAAATTAAACTATAATCCATTACAGGTATGGCCGATAATGAAGAAACTCAGAACATGGTACAAAAAAAAAATTAGATTACATTAGTAGTATTGATACAAATAATTGCTTTGAAAAAGATATATTTATCCCAGGATCAAAGATCAAGAACCTTGAAAAAGAAGAAAAAATAACATTAAAAGATGATCAAGATGTACACATAAATATATTATCAGAAATATTAAAAAGAAAAAATGTATTATATTTCGGTAAATTTGTACGAGAATTTCCTTTACCAATTGAATCAACTCGTGGTGAATTCACATTACCAATAATCTCATTCTGAAGCCATAAATGAAAAAATGAGTAAAATGAGACCAAGTCATCAAGAAAAAATATCATATATACACATAGGAACAATCCAAATAATAGTAAGGGCAACATTTAAAAAGAACATCGATTCCCCAATCAGATTAGTAGTAACTAACAATAGAATTCAAGACGAAAATGACAAAATAATTGGAATAGTAGATATCAATTTAAAACACTCGGTTGTTAAATTTAATGTGGTCTGTCCATATGGCATTCCATTAACAACAAAAAAAACTTAACAACTCAATTGGAATTATCTACGATTCCAAAGACATGATCTTATGGAAGACGGAGATCATTCGCTATCTATTACGTATGCTGTTGAATACGCTTTATCTTTGTCCGCACATTGTATTGAATTTGCCAATAAGAAGGATATATATCTCAAAACATGTTTAAAGAAACAACCACTGTTAAACTTATACCAAAGAAAAATATAAGTAATCATATAAATAAAACATATACCCCACAATCAAAATTCTTGGAACCAGGCTCTAGTGGATCAAGAATAAGTAGAAACAGAACCCATAATGAAAGAAGAAAATCAATTAGTAGTTCATATGAGTTACAAGAAATTAATCATAAACTAAATAAATTAGATAGAACTATATCGATGTTAGATAATAAACTATGAAAAAACATATGAAAAATCAGAGTCGGTGTTGTAAGAAAAAACTGGTATCATAGCCACCAAGACTCAATAAAGTTAGTAAGAAATTTGAAAAAATTAATGAACAAAAACGAGAGCATATGAAATTATTATGTGCAATTATAAATAAAAATAAAGGTCGAGCACTAGAATACTCAGAAGAGGAAGGAAAATTAATAAAAAAAAATTTCAAGAAATTAAGATGATAGAAGAACTGATAAATTTGTAAAAAATGGATGAATATATAGATCAAACTATCGAATATCACCCAGTTATACTCTATACCCGGAATACCATATAAATAATAAAATATACCATTAAAAACAAATATGATGGAAAACACAGAGTATACAATGGGAGCAAACATAAGAGAAAATCATAAAATGAGTCATTTGTTAAGAATAATATGCGGAATACTAAACAACCAAATTGAAATAATTGCCAATATATCAATAAACCAAATCAAAATGAATGGGGGCAAACATAAGAGAAAATCATAAAATGAGTCATTTGTTAAGAATAATATGCGGAATACTAAACAACCAAATTGAAATAATTGCCAATATATCAATAAACCAAATCAAAATGAATAGAATAGTGCAAGAAAAACTAGATAACATTATAGATTTAGCTAAAAATATCAGAGAAATACAAAAAGATATCTATGAAATAGAAGATAATATACAAATACTAGATGATCTAGATAAATTACAAGGATTAGATGACGCATTAAAACAGTAAAAAACCTAAGAGAAACCACTGATAGATTAATCAAAAAGTTATGACGGAAAAACATAGAGATCAAATAAAAATAATACTAGAAAAACACAAAAAATAGAAGAGAAACAAGATAATGATCTAGAAAGACTGAAACATCAATATAAAGAACTTGAAGAAAAGATTAAAAACTACAAACAATTAAAAAATAAGCAATTAGAGGAAATAAGAGATTTAAACGAAAAATAAAATAATTAGAGAATAACAAGTGTATAACGATAGAAGACTTAGAAAATCATTTTGGAAAAAGAATAAAGGGATTTAATGATAGACAATCAACAAATATAATAAGAGTAAGAAGATAATTAATTAGACAAAAAAACATTTTGGAAAAAGAATAAAGGGATTTAATAATGGACAATTAACAAATATAATAAGAGTAAGAAGGTAATTAATTAGACAAAATATAAAAAAATAGAAGAGAAACAAGATAATGATCTAGAAAGACTGAAACAACAAAATAAAAAACTTGAAGAAAAGATTAAAAACTACAAACAATTAAAAAATAAGCAATTAGAGGAAATAATATTTTTTGTCTAATTAATTATCTTCTTACTCGTATTATATTTGTTGATTTTCCATCACTAAATCCCTTTATTCTTTTTCCAAAATGATTTTTTTGGCTAATTAATTATCTTCCTACTCTTATTATATTTGTTAATTGTCCATCATTAAATCCCTTTATTCTTTTTCCAAAATGATTTTCTAAGTCTTCTATCGTTATACACTTGTTATTTTCTAATTCTTTTATATTTTCGTTTAAATATCTTATTTCTTCTAATTTCTTATTATTTAATCTTTTGTAGTTTTTAATCTTTTCTTCAAGTTCTTTATTTTTCTGTTTCAGTCTTTCTAGATCATTATCTTGTTTTTCATCTATTTTTTGTATTTTTTCTAGTATTATTTTTATTTGATCTCCAAGTTTTTCCGTCATAATTTTTCGATTAGTCTATCAGTGGTTTCTCTTAGGTTTTTTACTGTTATTAATACGTCATCTAATCGTTGTAATTTATCTAGTTCATCTAGTATTTGTATATTAATTTCTATTTCAGAGATATATTTTTGTATTTCTCTAATATTTTTAGTTAAACATATAATGTTATCTAGTTTTTCTTGCACTATTCTATTCATTTTGATTTGGTTTATTGATATATTGGCAATTATTTCAGTTTGGTTGTTTAGTATTCCGCATATTATTCTTAACGAATGACTCATTTTATGATCTTCTCTTATGTTTGCTCATATTGTATACTCTGTGTTTTCCATCATATTTCTTTCTAATGGTATAATTTTTTCTTTATATGGTATTCTGGGTATAGAGTATAACTCTGGGGTGATATTCGATAGTTTGATCTATAAATTCATCCATTTTTTTTACAAATTTACCAGTTCTTCTATTATCTTAATTTCTTGAATTTTTTTGTTTATTAATTTTCCTTCCTCTTCTGAGTATTCTAGTGCTCGACCTTTATTTTTATTTATAATTGCACATAATAATTTCATATGCTCTCGTTTTTGTTCATTAATTTTTTCAAATTTCTTACTAATTTTATTGGGTCTTGGTGGCTCTGATACCAGTTTTTTCTTACAATTCCGACTCTGTTTATTCATATGTTTTTTCATAGTTTATTATCTAACATCATTATAGTTCTATCTAATTTATTTAGTTTATGATTAATTTCTTGTAACTCATATGAACTACTAATTGATTTTCTACTTTCATTATGGGTTATGTTTCTACTTATTCTTGATCCACTAGAGCTTGGTTCCAAGAATTTTAACTGTGGGGTATATGTTTTATTTATTTGATTACCTATATTTTTCTTTGGTATAAATTTAACAGTGGTTATTTCTTTAAACATGTTTCCGAGATATATATCATTCATATTGGCAAATTCAATACTATGTGCGGACGAAGATAAAGCGTATCCAACAACATATTTAATAGATAGCGGATGATCTTCGTCTTCCATAAGATCATGTCTTTGGAAATCGTACATAATTCCAATCGAGTTGTTAAGGTTTTTTTTGTCGTTAATGGAATGCCATATTGACAGACCACGTTAAATGTAGCAACTGAGTGTTTTAAATTGCTATCTACTATTCCAATTATTTTGTCATTTTCGAATTGAATTCTATTGTCAGTTACTACTAATCTGATTGGGGAATAGATGTTCTTTTTAAATGTTGACCTTACTATCATTTGGATTGTTCCTATGTGTATATATGATTTTTTTTCTTGATGACTTGGTCTCATTTTACTTATTTTTCATTTATGGCTTCAGATGAGATTATTGGTAATGTGAATTCACCACGAGTTGATTCAATTGGTAAAGGAAATTCTCGTACAAATTTACCGAAATATAATACATTTTTTCTTTTTAATATTTCTGATAATATATTTATGTGTACATCTTGATCATCTTTTAATGTTATTTTTGCTTCTTTTTAAGGTTCTTGATCTTTGATCCTGGGATTAATATATCCTTTTCAAAGAAATTATTTGTATCAATACTACTAGTGTAATCTAATTTGTTATTTTGTGCCATGTTCTGAGTTTCTTCGTTATCGGCCATACCTGTAATGGATTATAGTTTAATTTTTTCTGGTGGTAATGATCGCCTGAATTGGTTGAACTTCTTTAATTCTTGGTTGAATTTTTTTAATTTTTGGGTGTTTTTTAATTTGTGTTTATGAGTTTTTGTCGAGTGAAAAACTGTTATTCACAAGGTTGAAACCTTCAACAGTTAGAGCTCTTCAGAGAAAAATTCTCAACTCTTTAAACGAAACTTGTTTGCATTTATTTCACTCTGCCTCTACAAGAGAGGTTTGCACACATATTTATACTACATGACAGACTCTTTTACATAGACGCGTGGCTCATTTTCTGTACACGCTTACAAAGATAATAATGTGGAATCCTATTCATCCACTTTATTTATTTCTGATTTTACATTTTCACGTGGTTTCTGCCGGATATCACATCTTATTGGGTGATTCTTCCATTATTGGTTTTTCAGTCTCTCCAATCACTTCATCTTCTGATTCTTCATCTCTGGTTCCGAAAATTGCACATGAATGTGGTTGTCCAAGCTTGACTTCAAACTGTGTTTTTCTGAGTAATTCAGACATTAAATAGTGATATCTTCGACATTTAATAAAAGTGTTGTCCCATATCCTGAAAACGAATGGGCTTGCATGTGCCTTCTTTAATTGTTGTTTCTTCGGTTCCTCTAGTGAGTAATAACGTCAAATCACTTTTATAATTAAGTCGGTGATTGTTGCTTAAGTAAAGGATTTTCCTGAGCATTCCGATTGTTAGCTCGGCGTCTACTCGCATTCTGTCTTCGCTGGTGTATTCAACATTTTCTGGGTCGTCCTTTGTTGGGTATTGTCCATTGCTTATTCCCATGATAATTACTTTTGATGCCGGAGAACTGACTCATGTTTCTGTTACTTGAAACACCGGATAATTGCTGTAATACTGCATAAATACTTTTTATTTTTGGCGTATCTGGTAAAGTACTGGGAAACAGCTGTTTTAAGGCCTTGGGGAAAATATTTTAGTTGTTGTTCGGGATTTTGGATGTATAGTGTTTTGATAAGTCCATAGATGTGTAGGTTTATGGTTTATGCTGGTTATTGGGCTTGCGTCCGGTAGGGCAATAGCTTTTGGGCCTAGACCCTGATGGTTTTTTGGGTAGATGTGTTTGTATTTGGTATTTTCTCGAGGTTTTTATTTACTTAAAATTTTCAATAAATTTTTTAAGGGTAGGTTTTATTTGGTCTTGTACCTCCTTTGTTCTAGTAATTGTTGCGATGGTTGGGATGTTTCCAATGGATATCATTTTTATCGTTGGTTTCATACTTCCTCCCCCGCCGAGAAGGAGGCGATCGTTGAATGAAGTTTCGATCGATTTTTTTTTTTTGCTTGATTCCTCGAGGGCTTGTTTCCTTTCGTCGATTGTTGGGTAGATCTTGTGAAGAATGTTTCTGCCTCTTATGAATTGGGCTGCTTTGTGCCATTCGTCATAGATTCCTCTCATGGGTCCGTTAAAGATGACATAGAATTTGTGGGGGGTTTTTTAGTGGCTGGACCTTTAGGTGGACTTTCTGGTAAGAATATAGTTTCTGTGTTTTTGGTTTTGCTTTTAGGTTTTGGATAACTGATTCGAGTGAATTTATTTCTTCTTGAAGCTTCTTTAGGTTTTGTTTCTTCTGCTTGAGTTGATTCTCTAATGTTTTTATTTCTTCTTTCATAGTTTTCTTGAAACTGAAATGGATTATGTGCCTTATGGCCAATGGCGGACCCAGCCCAAAATTTTAGGGGTGACAACTAATGGGCTTTGGCCCAGTATCAAAATAATTTTAAGAAAAATCAGTAATAAAACAGCACAACATAGAATTAAACCCAGGTTAAGAATGTAAACCGAATAAGCTAGGAAATCTTATTGACAACATAGCAAAATAGCTGGAACTTAAAATAAACATGTGTCAGCTGACCCACTGTTACTCAACGTGGGTCCGCCTCTGCTTATGGCTGACTGTTTTATGAGATATACTCTCTATAGAAATAGTATTTATCAAATAGTGATTGATAAATTTATCATCGATAGATGATTATTAATGATACTTTATCAATTCTCCTATTGATAAATATAATTGGTAAATATAGTTGTTTATTTCGGGTTTTCATCTCTGAATTCCCTTGTTAGTGATCAGCAATTGAATTTAATTCTCCATTAATATATACTGGTACATATGAATATTGTGATATTTGCATCTTATTAGTCTTCCTTGGTTATAATTTGCCTTTATATTATAATTTTGAAATCCGATCAAGTATTTTGAATCAGTAAAACGTGATTGGTCTTAAATCAATCTGCCACTTTTAAAATGTTTTTATAGCTGCCAATGTTTCTAAATCATGTATTGGGTATTTTTGTTGAGTATCAGTGAAAGTACGCTATTATATTTTACTAGTTTCTCTTGTTTTAACGAAGTCTTTTGAGTTATTAATTATTTTATTCTTTCATTTTTTTTTTGGATTTTTTACCGCATAACGCCGTTAAAGTGGCTCCCCAATGTGTTATGCATGCGTCAGTAGAGACGATAAGTATATCATCGTCACTTGGGTTATATAATTCAGGTAATTTATTACACATCTCTTTTAACTTTTCAACGACCTTGCTATCTTCCTCGGTCCACTTCCAAGGAATTTTTTTCAGATATTTTTTTGTTGTAAAGAATTTCTCTGTTTTGCAAGATTTTTAAAAAATCCTAGATCAGCTAAATAGTTTAGATTTCCAAGAAAGCGTTGTATTTTATTTCTTTCTTGTAAGTGGTTAGGAAATTGATTTATTCTTTCTTGTAAGTGGTTAGGAAATTGATTTATTTTTTCAAGTATGTGTTTTTGTGCGACAATTGTTCTGTTATATATACTGAGCTAAATTCTTCGTCCGGTTAAATTGTTAGCCATAAATTTTTTAAATATTCCTCGAGCTTGTTTTAATCCAAACGGTAGTACATTCCACTTAAAGTGTTTTTGAGGTGGGCATGTAAAAGCCGTTTCTGGTTTAGTATTCTCATGAAGCCGAATTTTCCAATATCCCGATTTTGCATCAAGTGCTGAGAAATACTTAGCTTCTCTCAATTTTTTTAATTAAGTATTCTTTTCTAGGTAGGTTTTGGGCATTACATATTGTTGCTTTGTTTATTTTTCGATACTCTATCACCATTCGTTTTTTACCTTTTTTCTATTCGTTGTGATTATTAACGTAGAAAGCAGGTGAAGAGTGTTGGCTAAAACTTTCCCTTATCAATCCCTTTTTAATAATATTTTGGTTTCTTCTTGAAATTCTTTTACGTCTTGTTCGGTATAGGTCATTTTATAATTAACTCTTATTTCTTTGTTAGGGTCCTTTAATTTAATTTATACTAGCATATTATTAGTGTTTTTAATATCAAGTGGATCTTCACTACATACCTCTTCTAGTTTTTTCATAACCTTCTCGTCGTCTATTATTGATTCTATATTATTTACTAGTTTAATTTTTATTTTTTCTTTTTACTGTTATATAGGTATATTTATTATTTCTTTCTTTTGTTTTCTTATTTTTGGGCATGTTAACGATATGTGCTTTAGATACTGACAGAAGGGTCCTTATAATTTTAGGAAATTATTTCCGATTAATAAGAGGTAATCATGTATCGTGCTTATAAATGGTTGGTATTATAAATATTTTTCCTGCTATTTTTATATGAATTATAAAGGCTCCATAGCTAATTTTATGTTCACTTTTATCTGCCACTTTAAAGTCAATGTTTTTTTTAACTTTTTCCATAATGCTTTATCTATAGTATTTTCCTGGGCAATACATAGTGTAGCACCAGTATCAATATATGCTAAAGTTTTGTTTTTTTTTATCATCCATTATTTGTATCTGAATGAATGTGCTATTCGGATTCATCCGAACTACTATATTCACTTTCAGATTCTGATGAGGATAGTATTTCGTAACACTATGATGATTAATTATCTGATTCTATTGGTACTAGTCCAATTGAATTTATTTGATTAAGATATTTTATTTCCTTTTTATATGATTTTTTTATTTGGGAATTGTTTGCATAATGACTTATTTTATGGCATAACCAACATTTGCAATTTCTTTTTGCGTTGGGGGAAATATTTTTCTTTATCTATTGATTTCTTTTCTTTTCTTTATAATAATTCTTCCCTTTTTCTCCTTTATACCATTGTCTCCTTCTTGGTCTAAAGTATTTATTCTTATATATAAGAGATATTATAAATATGAAAATAAAATATTTAGATAAGAATGCTATATATTTCGAAAACCTGTTTAAATTATCTTCATTATTTGTTTGCATAATGAAGATAATATGTTTTATCTTCATCCGCACATAGTATTGAACTTGCCAATAAGAATGAAATATATCTCGAAAACATGTTTAAAGAAAAAACCACTGTTAAATTTATACCAAAGAAAAATATAAGTAATCAAATAAATAAAACATATACCCCACATTTAAAATTCTTGGAACCAAGCTCTAGTGGATCAAGAATAAGTAGAAACATAACCTATAATGAAAGAAGAAAATCAATTAGTAATTCATATGAACTACAAGAAATTAATCCTAAACTAAATAAATTAGATAGAACTATAACGATATTAGATACAAAACTATGAAAAAACAGAGTCGGAGTTGTAAGAAAAAAACTGGTATCAGAGCCACCAAGACCCAATAAAGTTAGTAATAAATTTGAAAAACAAAAACGAGAGCATATGAAATTATTATGTGCAATTATAAATAAAAATAAAGGACGAGCTCTAGAATACTCAGAAGAGGAAAATTAATAAACAAAAAAAATTCAAGAAATTAAGATAATAGAAGAACTGATAAATTTGTAAAAAATGGATGAATTTATAGATCAAACTATCGAATATCACCCAGAGTTATACTCTATACCCGAAGTACCATATAAAGAAAAAATTATACCATTAGAAAGAACTATGATGGAAAACACAAAGTATACAATGGGAGAAAACATAAGAGAAGATCATAAAATGAGTCATTCGTTAAGAATAATATGCGAAATACTAAACAACCAAACTGAAATAATTTCCAATATATCAATAAACCAAATCAAAATGAATAGTGCAAGAAAAACTAGATAACATTATAGATTTAACTTAAAATATTAGAGAAATACAAAAAGATATCTCTGAAATAGAAAACAATATACAAATACTAGATGAACTAGATAAGAGTTACAAGGATTAGATGACGTATTAATAACAGTAAAAAAAACTAAGAGAAACCACTGATAGATTAATCGAAAATTATGATGGAAAAACTTGGAGGTCAAATAAAAATAATACTAGAAAAATACAAAAATAGAAAAAAAAAACAAGATAATGATCTAGAAAGACGGAAACAGTAAAATAAAGAACTTGAAGAAAAGATTAAAAACTACAAACAATTAAATAATAAGCAAATAGATATAATAAGAGATTTACACGAAAAATAAAAGAATTAGAAAATAACAAGTGTATAACGATAGAAGACTTAGAAAATCATTTTGTAAAAAGAAGAAAGTGATTTAATGATGGAGAATCAACAAAAAATAGAAGAAAAACAAGATAATGATCTAGAAAGACTGAAACAGCAAAATAAAGAACTTGAAGAAAAGATTAAAAACTACAAATAATTAAATAATAAACAATTAGAGGAAATAAGAGATTTAAAGGAAAAAAAATAAAAGAATTAGAAAATAACAAATGTGTAACGATAGAAGACTTAGAAAATCATTTTGGAAAAAGAATAAAGGAATTTAATGATGGAAAATCAACAAATATAATAAGAGTAAGAAGATAATCAACAAAAAAAAAACAGCATGACGTTTGTGTATAGCATAGGTAGAGAGCAATCACGTTCGTGTATAACTTAGGGAGAGAGCAATCTTCTTGGACCAAGTTAAGTTCTAACGTTTAAATTTCAAAAAGCAGCATGACGTTCTTGTATAAACGACATATAATTTGTTTAAAAACAACAAGGAGTTTATCTAATCGAAATAAAGAAGAACGAGTCAACAAAGGAGAAATCTTACGGAGAAAGTTTCTCAGCTCTACTCCCCAGATTTTCGAGAGATTTTCGCTAACGTGGTGCAACAGTTACGAAAATCAAATCTCTTTCTCCTCTCTAAAAACTCATCTTCTCCTCTCTCATTCACGAAAATTTTCACATACAGAAATCCACTAAAAACTTCCAGCGTAAGTCTAGAAAATGTTTCGTAAATCTTAGTTCGTTAGGGCGTTTCACGGGTGAAGCGTGAATCGTCGCAATGGTTTTATCCTAGGATTCTATATTCGTACATTTTCGTCTCACTACGGAGCGAATATTCAGAGTTAAGGAAATAAATTATATCTCGACTGCATGTGTTATCATTCTTATTATCGTTTTTAGAATCATTTGCTTCCTTAACTTGTTTCTATTAGATCATTTATGTCGATCCAGTTTACTGGCTTCAACAATCTTAACTCTGAATTGCTTTAGTTCTAAAGCTTATAATCAGATTGAGAACGATTTTGGTTATATTTGTAATGATGTTTGCGGTTTGCATCTCGCATTTCCGCGAAACATTTCTTACTTATATTAAAATGGTTTGCGTTTTTGCTCTGTAGCAATATCGCGAAACGTTTTTTCATTATATGATTCTTAAAATGAATCGTTTCCACTAAGGCTTTCTAAAGCGAATTTGTGAGCATTCTAAAGTCTACACAGAACGGTTTCTGCGCACGTTTTTGAGCTATATTTTGCAAAATGTTTTCTCAGACTTATGTCGATACAATTTGGTGATTTGTAACGCTTTTTGTGATTTACTATATACACCAAAGATGATAATCGATTTTAGACTATTATTTTGTTTAAAGTAATATGTAATTGTTGATTGGAGTACTAATCCGGTTTCTTGTTTTCTCAATAGAAGGAAAATATCAGATCTTAACAACACCACCATTGACCCCACCATTGATTCAACTCCACTCAACATTGCAGCAACTGATGCAACCATGACAACTATCGATGCAACAATAACAACCGCTGCAACAATGACACCTCTGGGTAATGTTGCTGATCAAACCACGCATTGTAGCTTGTTCGGTACTGGTCTTTATCAAACGGCTCCATTTCAATGAACCACAACTGCTCCGGCTGCAGTTGCGACTCTTCTGACTGTTACTGGTGTCATCTCTCAAGGATTGATGCCAGAAAATTTGATGGCATAGGCTTCAAAACGTGGCAGAAGAAGATGTTGTTCTTCCTCGCAATGTGCAAGCTAGACAAATTCATCCAGGAGGATAAGCCCATTATCCCTCACGAGATTGAGGATGTACACACTTTCGTAAGTGTTGAAAGTTGGGTGCATTCTAACTTCATCTGCAAAGGCTACATTTCGGGTCGCCTCATTGACCCATTGTACCAAGTCTATTGTGAGATTCCAACGGCTAAAGAGCTTTGGAAATTACTGGACAAGAAGTACAGAGGTGAAGACGCTGGGTGCCAGAAGTATGTAGTTGCAAAATTCCATGACTTCAAAATGGTGGATTCAAAACCCATCATGGATCAGGTGGAAGCGTTTCAGCTCATTTTCCATAAGATCGCTGCTGAAGGAATGTCCATCTGTGAGACATTTGTAACTCTCAGCTTCATCCAAAAGCTTCCTCCAAGCTATGCGGATTTCAAAAACTACCTGAAGCACACGAAGAAGAAGATGGGACTTGAGGATCTCATCCACAGGCTTCAGATGGAAGCCAAAAACCGAAATGATGACAAGCTGCTCCAGGGTAAAGAGAATAGTGTCAACGTGGCTGAAGCGAAAGGTAAAGGAAAGGTAATTGCTCGCTCTCCTGCCAAGCCTTCCAAAACAGCTGCAAACTTGAAGGCTTGTAGACCAAACTTCAAGAAGAAAGGCATTGAAATCAATGCGAATGTGGAGAAATTCAAGGGAAAATATCATAATTACCACAAAATTGCTCACTGGACTGTTGAGTGTCACAGCAAGATCAGAGATGAGAAAACCCAGGCAAATCTCACTGAAGAAGGTCACATTGCAGTGGTGACTAAAGTCAACATGGTTGAAAGCAACAATCCCAAGGAATGGTGGTATGACACTGGTGCCACCACCAACATTTGCACTAATAGGTCGATGTTCAGCACCTATCAAAAAAGCAAGACTCAGGATAAGCTGTTCATGGGGAACAAAGCAGTCTCCAAGATTAAAGGCCGCAGCAAAGTGGTTCTGAAGATGACATCTGGACGTGAAGTCACTCTACAGAATGTGAAGCATGTGCCTGACATGAGGAAGAATCTGGTCTCGGGAACCTTGCTCAACAAGAATGGATTCACTACATCTCTTGAGGCGGACAAGCTCGTGGTTAGGAAGAATGTGATGTATTTGGGAAAGGGGTATGTTAAGGATGGACTGGTCAAAATGAATGTAATGACAGTCCTTCCAAAAGTTGCAATGAAAAAGAAAGAGCCATTTTCTTATTTGGTTGAGTCTTTTAATATATGGCATGAAAGATTAGGCCAAATAAATTACAAATCGATACAAAGATTAACGAATTCATATCTAATCTCAAAATGTAAAACAAGTAAACACAAATGTGAATTATGCGTACAGGTTACGCTCACAAAAATGCCCTCAATTCATGTTGAAAAAACTAACAAACCTCTAAATTTAATTCACACGGATTTATGTGATTTAAAATACATATAAATTAGCGGTGGTAAAAAGTACTTTGTGACCTTCATAGATAACTGCATAAAATATTGTTATGTATATCTATTACCTAACAAAGATGAAACCTTAGAAAAATTCAAAGAATTTAAACTCGAGGTAAAAAATCAGCTTAAAACAACTATTAAGATAGTTAGAAGCGATAGAGGAGGCGAGTATGATAGGCCATTCAATGAATTCTGTAAAGAACATGGAATAATCCATCAAACTACATCTCCTTACTCACCAGAATCTAATGGAGTTGCTCAACACAAAAATCGAACTCTAAAAGAGATGATGAATGCAATGTTGCAGGAATATGGGTTACCCCAGAACATGTGGGGGGGGGAGGGGAACCGCCGCTTACCACTAATTATATCCTCAACAAAATTCTACACAAAGTATCGGCCAGAACTCCATCTGAATTATGGAACGGTAATTTACCATCATATAAATACCTCAAAGTGTGGGGGTGCTTGGCAAAATTTGCGGTACCGGCACCAAAAAAGGTCACTACTGAACCTAAAACAGTGGATTACATCTTCATCGGATATACACATAACAGTAGTGCTTATTGATTTCTGGTACATTAATCTGAAATATCAGATATTCATGAAAATACAGTAACGGAATCAAGAAATGCATTTCTCTTCGAAAATATTTTTCCCTGCAAGGAAAAACAAGGTTCAAAACTCAGAAATTGAGACAAATGTTGACATTTCTTTAAATGATATTTCAGAAAATGATAAAGATGAACCTAGAAGGAACAAAAGAGCTCGAAAGGAAAAAAATTTGGAGAAGATTTCTTAATGGCATTTCTAATAGAAAATGTTCCAAAAAATTTGACAGAGGCCATATCATCACCAGAAGCTCTGTTTTGGAACGAAGCTGTCAGAAATGAATTTGATTATATCACGTAAAATTATACATGGTACATAACGGATTTACCACCTGGCTGCAAAGCATTAGGAAACAAATGGATAATAACATGAAAACTTAGTGGAAAGTACAAATATAAGCTTGTAGTTCAAGGATTCTGACAAAAAAAGGGCCATGAACAAGAATAACATCAATAAAACTGATGATAGCAATCGCAGCCTTAAGAGACCTAGAAATCCATCAAATGGATGAAACAGCTTTTCTAAATGGTGATTTAGAAGAGGAAATTTACATGAAACAGACTAAGGATTTTGTCATTCTTGGACAGGAGGACAAAGTATGCCGACTTGTAAAGTCACTTTATGGGCTTAAACAAGCTCCTAAACAATGGCACGGAAAAATTGACAATACAATGATGTCAAATGGTTTCAAAATTAATGAATGTGACAAATGCACATACTACAAAACTACCAAAAATATGTATATTTTGCTATGTTTATATGTAGATGATATGCTCATTATTGGAAGCAATAAAAGACATTATCAATCAAACAAAGAACATGCTCAAAGGGAAATTTGAAATAAAAAACTAAGGATTAGCATATGTAATTCTCGGAGTTAAAGTCACAAGAAATTTAAACAGAATTACATTAACTCAATCTCAGTATGCTGAAACAATATTAGAGAGATTTAAAAATAACTTTAATAGTACGACAAAAACTCCGTTAGATCCCCAAATGCAGTTGACAAAGAACTCAGGAGAAGCGGTTTCACAAAACGAGTATGCACGTGTGATTGGAAGTCTCATATACTTGACCAATTTCACCAGGCCAGATCTAGCGCATGCAGTAAACGTACTTAGTCGATATACAAGTAATCTATGTCATACACATTGGAAAGCTATAACGAGAGTACTCAATTACTTGCGCTACACCAAAGATCTTGGACTCCACTATGGTAAAGAACCAGCGGTTTTAGAAGGATACAGTGACACTAACTAGATATCAGATTCTAAAAACTCAAAATCCACAAGTGGACATGTCTTTCCAATAGGAGGAGCAGCAATATCATGAAAATCTACCAAAGCTACAAAAGAAGCTGAATGGCTTAGAAATTTTTTAGAAGATATCCCTATGTGGGAGAAACATGTGCCAGCTATATGCATACATTGTGATAGTCAATCAGCTATAGCCTGGGCTCAGAATAATCTCTACAATGGTAAATATCATCACATCAGAAGAAGACATAAAACCATTTGACAACTTATCTCAACTGGTGTAATCACAATAAATTACTTCAAATTAGCTGACAACCTAGCGGATTCATTTACTAAAGGTTTGCCTCGAGATATTGTTTCTAAATCATCAAAAGGAATGGATTTAAAGCCTATTACAAATGAAGATGTTTGATTGCAACCCTACTTATCATGACTGGAGATCCCAAGATGTAGGTTTAAAGGGAAAACAAAATCAAACATAATCTAACCAAAGCACTTGAGACAAAGTAGTCTCTTCCCAGCTCCTAAGATGATAAAAGTGCTAACGAATGTGAGAAGGATAAGAATAAGCTTTTAATGATTCCATAGCTTCTAAAGCGAAAGATTACTCAATACTTTTCATGGTCAATCACCTAGTGAGTGTGAAATGAGCCCATTTCTAAGAGAACGAATACAAGGCTACATTCTCTAATTTCACTCATGAAAACTAGGAATAGTCCACAGCCACAATGAACACAATAGCGAACTAAGTTCTACGAGAAAATGAAGTTGTGTTATGCATGTTGTCTCGGTTTACATAAAACACTAGTTGGTTCAAGACACCATGTTCACCTTCTGGTAAAGTAAACCCGACAGATATTAACTATGAGTGGTTCAAGGCTTAAAAGTGCCACCAACTCAAACACAGTGAATTTTTCGGAAACACTCTGGATAGGTTTGTCTAGTCTAGTCAGGATTAGAATAAGTTTTTTTTAGAGTCTATCGAGTCTGCATATAGTCTGCATATAGTCTGCAGATCTTTAGTCTTAGAGTAAAATCTATTCATGTGGGGGATTGTTGGATCAAATAAACCTAATGGGTTTACTTAAATTGTGAAAAGAAATGGGCCAATGGGCCAAAGTAGTTAAAGCTTAATGGCATAAGTTAATGAGGGATTTTTTCAACATCCCACATCGCTTAGAAGAGCTGAGGTTAAGTGATATATATATAAGTTAATACACTTACCTTGGTTCAAACGAGTCAGACGAAGAAATGGCTCCTAGCACACGCCGCCTCCGCTCGGCTCGGCATGAGCTTGGGCTTGGGCTTGGGTAGAGGGCCTCTGGCCTGTTAAGAAGTTAATTTTTCGACCAAGTTAAGCTCAACTTTTTGTCATTTAAATTCCAAAGAACAGCATGACATTCGTGTATAAACGACATGTAGTTTGTCTAAAAACAAGATGGAGTTTATCTGTTCGAAATAAAGCAGAACGAGTCAACAAAGGAGAGATCTTGCGGAGAAAGTTTCTCAACTCCACTCCCAAGATTTCCGAGAGATTTTCGCTAACGTGGTGCAACAGTTACAAAAATCAAATCTCTTTCTTCTCTTTAAAAACCGGTCTTCTCCTCTCTCATTCACGAACGTTTTTCACATACAGAAATCCAGCAAAAACTCCCAGCGTAAGTCTGGAGAGTGTTTCGTAAATCTTAGTTCGTTAGGGCGTTTCACTGGTGAAGCGTGAATCGTAGCCATGGTTTTATCCTAGGACTTTATATTCGCACAGTTTTGTCTCACAACATAGCGAATATTCAGAGTTAAGGAAATAGATTATATCTCGACTGCATGTGTTATCACTCTATTATCGTCTTTAGAATCGTCCATTTCCTTATCTCGTTTATATTTGATCATTTATGTCGATCCAGTTACCGGCTTCAACAGTATGCAAACTCAAAAAACAGGTTCAAGAGAGAAAAATTGATGGAATTGCACGCAACTGGTCGTAGCGAGATGAGCGTCGACATCATCAAACAACGAGCTCTCTGAACCGAAGAAATCAATAAATGAAAGAACCTGTAACGACCCAATTTTGGTTTCAGAATTTGTTAGCATACTATGTACCATTCCCGCAGGCCCAAATCCTTTCAGAAGGCTCATTGGCTTGGTTTTAAAACCCACCATCTCCCCATCGGTTTATTATTTCTGCAACCAAGGAAAAAGAACTATAAATGAGAGAGAGAGAGAGAGAGAGAGAGAGAGAGAGAGAGAGAGAGAGAGAGAGAGAGAGAGAGAGAGAGAGAGAGAGAGAGAGAGAGAGAGAGAGAGAGAGAGATAGAA
>CAKOAT010428487.1:124558-147676 GCA_932364175.1 Eruca vesicaria subsp. sativa | reverse complement strand
CTCTGAGGACTAGGAGATCTTACCGAAAATTCGACAAAATATTTTACGGGGAAATTTGTCAAATTTTCTGATGGATTTGGTAGAGAAAAAAAAACTTTGAACTCCGTCTGAAATTCCAACGGCTTCACTATTAAAAAATTTGATCTCTATCAAGAATACATCAGAAGTTCACAACAGACTCTCAATGGAGACAAATATGATAAGTGTAAAAACAAGTTTGAACGTAATAGACACTCAATATCTTTAAAATGAATAACATCCCATAAAGATAACTCTATTAAATCATAAAGGTAATACTATGTATACTTTTATAAATGGTTAATAGAATTAGTTGATAATTTTATGTTTTAGAGTAGAATATTTTTATGGGAGATTTTCCACATATGACTCAAAATTTGATTTAAATGCAAAAGTGTATTCCAATTCAAATCAAATGCAACAGTAACTCAAAAGACCAAACAAAAAAAACATGATTGTAGTTTACCATTATAACATTGCGAGTGAGAAATCTTTCAGGTAAGTCTTCTTATGTTGTAGATCTTAAATATAATTTATATATTATATAAAAAATATTTTGATTAGTCACAAATTATAATCATGTAATTATTGACATTTATAAATGATGTAAATTTAGATTTAATAAAACTGTATAGTTTTCAAGATAGATGAGTGAATGTAAGTTGGTCATGACATTATTTGGTTTAAAGTTTGGTAACTATATTGTTGTATTGTATGTGTTTTTAGGGTTAGATTGTGGAATCTTAACATCTATAATATTAAAAAGGAATCATTCCAAAACAAATCTACTTAAAAACGTTGTTTGGACCTATTCATTAATCTACCTAGACCAACTAAATTATCTTTCTAAAGATCTTCTAATTGTGTTAGGTATATGTAAGATTCTTATTTAGAATATTATTAATATCCTTAGAAGATTATCTATATATATCTACATAATATCTTTAGAATATTATTTTTAAATATTATTAGCTTTATTTTACTAAGTAATATAGTTACCATATAATCCACTTTGGCGAGCTGGACAGCCTTGTCCAGCTCGCGAATTGATTCATGCAAATTACAGTGTTTATATTCTAATCTTAAACGACGGCTAATACATCACCCATTATATTGAGACATAATCGTACAATAATTTATGTACATATATACATTTATTAACTAATAGTTTAAGTACCAACTTTTATGAACATAGAAGTAAACTCTTTTATATGTAGACCAAAGGTTAGGAAATCAACACTTTCACTTTGTTATGAAGCTTTAGTTTAATGTATGTATTTTTCATAGATTTTTTATTATCCAGTATTCTATGAAACACGAATTATAACTATCTATACTATTACAAATAATTATTGTAAAAATCTCTACAAATCTGTACTATTAATAAAATTATAATAAAATTTGTTATTTAAGATAAATTAAAAACTTTTAAAATCTCTACAAATCTATATTATCAAGTTTCACCAATTTAACTAATGAAACTCTTATAAATACATACAAAATATAATAAGAAAGAGGGCATTTGGGTCGGGTACGTAGCGATTTTCAGGTCAGGATTCTTTGAGTCCTAAACATTTGGATCCAATTCGATATTTGATTTTTTTTTTATTTGGATTTGGGTCGGTTCTTTTCAGGTCTGAGTTAGTTTGGTTCCATAATTCAAATAATTATAAGATATATGTATTTTTTGTTTACATAGCAGGTCCGAGTCAGTTTGAGTAATTAGAATCCAAAAATCCAAACAAATACCTAAAAATATTCAAATACCAAAAGACCTAAATTTCACCTGAGCTATATGATCCTAATATATACAAGAACAAATTTGTGTAGGATCTGGACCAAACCAAAACTCACGGGTCCAAAGAATACTTAATATATACTTTACTTTCGATCTAAACCAAACCTGTATTTATGGATGATTTTTTTTATCTGAATAGAATACCCAGGCTTAAGAGAGAGAGTTATATAAGAATGTATATACAAAATTTTAAATAAATTAAATTATAAATTACATAATTTGAAACAAATTCCCTGCTTCGACCTAATATGATTTTGTAACATAATAATATACAAAATATGAAAATATTAACTCATATCAAATTTTATTTTTAGTTCAAAACCTGCGCTTTTGAAGTGCGAGTCAAATTTTAGTTTCTAGTTTTTAAACTAAATTTGATCTATATGTGTTTAGTTTTGTGTATATTAAACACTTTTAAGTTTATTTTAAGTTTAATAAAGTTTTTGTATGTAATTTAGTTATATATTTGATTTTGGGGACTTACTGGATGATAACATCTTTTCCCGCTTAAAATGTTAAAAGAATTTAGGTTTCCCGCCCAAAATTAAGTGTTCCAATAAGTCTTCCAGTGAAAGTCTTCTACTGTATTAGTTCTTAAGATAATTTATAAATTACATAGAAAATATTTTGATAGGGGGAAAATATGTATGTTTGTAAAATCAGTAATAAGTGTACTTAGAGCTAGAAACATTTAAAAAACTCATATTAGCTAGAAAGATTAAAAAAACATGAATGTTGGTAATCATTCTCACCAATTAAGTTATGAATTTGGTCCAAGACACAAAATATTGTCTAAATACATGAATTTACAATAATTTTTTTTTAAATCATTTTAAATTTGAAAAAAAATGAAAGTTTATTATACATTGTCGTAGAAGACTTATATGTAAGTCTTTTTAGGTTATTTTTGAAATTGAAAGTTTGCAAATGAATATTTTCAGAGATGTCTCCTCTATAGGAGACTTCTCTCAAAGTCTTCCTTTGTAAATATTGGCTGACGTTTGTAATACAAAAATTCTCGAAAATATCCGAGAAGACTTACTTGGAAGTCTTCTCGGATAAACATGTTATTTTTGCAATTGACCAATCTGTGTCAAAATTTTGACTTTCTACGGAAGACTTCCAGGTAAGTCTTCCGCTGGAAGATTCACCTGAAAGTCTTCTGAATCTTTACATTAAGTCTATTTGCTATCGCTGTAAGTCTGTGTAGGTTACTTTTGCAGTTGGCTATATTTGTCTTTTGTTGAGAAGACTTTCATGTAAGTCTTCTTTGATTACCTTAGGTTTCACCAGAATCACAGAATAAAAATCTGAAAGACTTTCTGGTAAGTCTTCCAGCATAAGGCTTATCTAAAAGACTTCCAAGTAAATCTTTGGGCGGAAGACGTATCTGAAAGTCTCCTAATTTAAATTAATGTTCTAAGTTTAAATTTTCAATTGCAAAAGTAACTTACGTAGAATTCTAGCGAGAACGAGTAGACTTAATGTAAAGGTTGAGAAGACTTCCAAGTAAGTAGTCTGCAGAAACTCAAAATTCTGACACAGATTGGTCAATTTCAGAACTAAGATGTTTATCTCAGAAGACTTCCAGGTTAATATTCTCGATGTTTTTTTGCCAAGAGAAAAAATTGAAAAACTTCCACGACAGTCTTCTCTAAAAAACACACAAAAAGTCAATTATAAAACTAACTTATTCTTTGAACAAATCTAGGGAAGAATTCAATTCATACCTTCAACCCATGAGCGAACTTGCTTAGTTCTCCAAACACACACAACTTCACCAGAACAGCTACTCAATCGTTAATGACTAGAAATTGTGAGCTTGAATGGCTATATGACCCTTAAAAACTTTAGAATAAAAAAATTTAGATTCTTTTGGATGAATATAGTTAGAAAGTGAGAGAGATGTAGTTTTTGGGCATAAGATATAAGAATGAACTAGAACTTGATCCGCACCCCCGTGTGGATGTTTGATTTAACTTGTGTTCAACATAAACTCATAAACCGCTGGTTTTGTTAAAAAAATTATGTTTTATAATTTAAATATAGAGTAGAATATATTATTTTATAATATAAATGCTTAATATTTTTTTTTCACATAATATTATATTACAAATTTATAATTTGATGCAATTTGATATAATAGTACTATTCATATATTAATATGTTGTTTTTTGTTAATTTATTTTAGAATGAAATAACATACAAAAAAATTAATTTTTTGCATTAATTTTCTATGAATTATCATTAATTTTATGATATTTATTTTCTTGAAAATTCAACTCTCGATACTTTATATTTAATTAATTTAAATAACGTAATATTATATTTAAAAATTATTTTATATAATATATATTATATATTTCAGTTTGTTTTTTATTTTCACCACCAAAAAAAAAAAAGAAAACCCATTGTAATTTTAATTTAAATTAATTTTATATACAGTGGCAAAATCTGTAAGTAAAAAAATACGAAAATAAAATATTTAATTTATTGTAAATGTAATGACTAAATGTGCAAATAAAATGAAGTATTTGATCTACTATTCATGTCTCCAAAGAATTCTCATTTATCATGTTATCTTTATTTTCAAACAGTACCAAAATGTACTTCAGTTTTAATAATATAGATGAGTAAATTTCGTTTTTAGATGCATTAATAGTTTCATTATGGTTGTTCCTGGTTGTTGGATGAATTGATGACAATGTCATTTTCGTGATTAATTGATGAAGATGAAGATAAGAGAGTAAAACACTCATTTTTGAAAAAATGATGTTTTCGTGAATAATCAAAACTTCTGGGGTAGATAAGGTAAATAAAATGTCAAAAAATTAAAAGTTTAGTTTTGTGTTTAACTTGGAGTTGTGAGTCAATTTTGTAAAAACTCCAATTTTTATAGTGTATGAGGATAATAAACCTTTTTAAGTGTTTTAGTTCGTTAACCCCTAAAATGTTAATATGGAGAAAATATCAGTCGTCTATGTTTTAGAGAAATAAACCTAGAAAATTGGAAATACTTTGGATTTAACAATTTTAGAAAATATCAGTTTTCTTAACAGAGAAATAGCGGTTTATGTTTTAGAAAAATAAATAAAGATAAGTTAGAAATACTCTCATAATAGTATTTTTTTTATCAAACTTTCATAATAGTATTTAGAGAAAAAAGAAATATCAAGGGATTGAAAATGCTTTAAACTATGCTTCATGGTCTAGCTGATCTCACTTGAAAAATAGTTGCCTTAATACTTAAAACTATTTAACTATTAGGATAAAACCCGCTCTACGAGCGGCTAAGCATGTTATATATAATAGAAAAGAATTTTAAATTCCAATAAACATTTGATATCTTTCAATTATTTTTTTGTGTCGATTTCGTGCTAAGACTTTAGCAAAATTGTGGGAGATAGGCTATTAAAAACAATAATATATTTATAAAATAACAATCATATTGTGTGAATAGTTTAATATATATAAATTTCTGGGATCATTTATTTTTAAAGAGAAACATGTTTATAACCACACAAATTCATAAGTTTCGAGCTAATAGAATTAAATAAAAAAAATACTTATCTACTTAAAGTTGTATGATGATAATGTTCATGTTTTATTGGAAGATGTAAGAAAATAGTGCTAATTTGAATTGAAATTCAAGTGACATGTTTTGTTATTTTTCTCTTATTTTTAGGGGTTTTAAGGTTTTACTAAAAATTAACAAAATTGAATAAATTAAGTTTTGTTTTTGTCACTCAGGTTTTTCTAAACGTTTACATACAATATTACTTCTTCCATTTCACAATAATTTAAAATAAAACCATTAATATTAAGAAATTTGTTATTTTTTAAAACATAATATTTAATTAATATTTTTTACTAATTATAAAAAAACAGACATCATTTGATTGGTCACATTATATCCAGTATATGTAAAAAATTCTTAATATTATTTAAAATAAGAAGCGGAGGGAGTAGTTTATAGTCCTAAAGAAAATACATTATTTAATTTGTTTTGTTAATAAATACAGAAATTAAGAAAAAACTATAATTTCAAAAGAAATGAATGATTATTAATGAAAGAGATCGAGCTATAAAACCCGCATTTGTTACTTTGAATTTGTAATTTTAAAAATTCTTGTTTTTCAGTAAAAGAACTATAAAATTTTACTACTCTAAGTAATCCAGAACCAGTTATTGTCGATTTTTAGTATTTCTTTAAATTGAGTTTTAATTTAAATGCTAGTATTAAATAACTCTAAAATAAATTTAACAAAATATCTCATCAGACCATTGTAAAGCCATTTATAAATTTCTTTATATTCGATCAATGGGTTATGTCGACCACTCGCGGTGGCCCTCCTCCTCTCATGAATACTAGGAATCGTTTCGGTTTCTTCATGCATACAACCGCTTTGGCGGCGATCGAGACCACAATACAATTTATTTATCTAATCTTCAGTTGCGATTCATTTTGTTCCTCATTAGCTGATTCCAAAGATGTTTTGGTTAATAAGTATCTGAGGTATCTTTTTAAGAAACCTCGGTGAAAATAATAAATTCTAGATATAGAGATTTTGTGGAAAAACTTACCAGTTATCCCATATGAATCTATTTATATATAATGATTTTTAGGGAAACATATTGTAGTAAATAGGTAAAAAAGTGGGATTCATTGAATAATGCTTTTGTTTTTGTCAGTGAGATTTTCTAAACGTTTGCATACAGTATTATTTCTTCCATTTCAAAATAATTTAAAATAAAAGCATTAAAATTAAGAATGTTGTTATTTTTTTAGAACATAGTATTTAATTAATAAATTTTATTAATTATACAAACATACATTATTTGATTGGTCACATTATATCCAGTAAATGTAAAAGTTACATAGATGTGAGAAAATTACCTATATTTTGAAATAAAAAAATTTCCTAATACTATTTAAAATAAAAATGAAGGGAGTAGTAAATAGTTTTAATGAAAATACATTATTTAATTTGTTAATAAATAAGAATTTATGAAGAAACTATAGTTTGTAAAAAAATAAATGATTATTAATAAAAGAGATCGAACTATAAAATCAGCATTTGTTACTTTGTATTTGTAACTTTAAGAATTATTATTTTCCAGTAAAATAGTTATAAGATTTATTACTCTAAGTAATTCAAAAACAGTTATTGTTGATTTTTAGTATTTCTTTGAATTGGATTTTAATTTAAATTTTAGTATTAAATAACTTTATTCAATATAGTTAACAAAATATCTGATCAGACCATTGTAAAGCCATTTATACATTTTTATATTTGATCAATGGGTTATGTCGACCACTCGCGGTGGCTCTCCTCCTGTCAGGAATCCTAGGAATCGTTTCAGTTTCTTCATGCGTATAACCAAGTTGGAGGCGATCGAGGCTACAATACAATTTTTTACATCTAATCTTCAGTTGTGATTCACTTTGTCCATCATTAGCTGATGCCAAAGATGTTTTGGTTAATCAAAAACATCTGAGGTAACTTTATAAGAAATTTGAGTAAAAATAATAAACGTTAGATGTAGAGATTTTACGAGAAAACTTACCAGTTATCCCATATGACTCTATTTATATATAATATTTTTTAGGGAAACATATTGCAGTAAAATTGCAAGAAATAGATAGAAAAAGTGGGATTCATCGAATGATACCATAAATATCCTTAATTAAAGATGAACCGACAAACAAACGAAAATTCAAAAGATTAACCAAAAACCATGACACGTATCATGTTGAGAAAGAAGGAATTAGTGACATGACACTCTCAGATGAGAGAACATCATATTTTATATAATAAAACTAGGTTAATAACCGCGCATTTACGCGGGATGAAAATTATATATATATATATTATTTTATGTCTTATTCTTTATTTTATTTTTTATATATTATAAATAAATATATATCTATATATATTGAATAACTGAAAAATCTGTAACTATTATATATATACAATTAATTTAGCGAGCATTTAAATAAAATAATCATATTTGTTTATTTACAATAATTTTATATAAGTAAATTTAATTAATAAATGATAACATATATATATATATTATATATTATACTTTTAATTTGGATATGTAATAAATGAAGCTTCACACTTACATAATTTTATGATCATTTCTATATTTTTATAATAAAAAATTAAAATATTGATAACATCATTTGTAGTGTGAGAGAATTATTATTTACAGTAATTTATCATCGTTTAAAAAATGAAATTCAAAGTTTGTCATTAAAGTATTAAGTTCTCAATACTTGTTCAATGCAATTTTTGGAATTAAATATTTATGTATTTTTAAATAGTATATAGTTTAATTTAATCATCACTAATATATATATATCTCTAATTTAAATATCTATTAAATTTATTACTCATTAATTATATAATTGTTTGTATCGGACTATAAAAAGAAAACTAAACTATTAATCAAAAACACTATATGTGAAATTTTTAAAAAAAATTATTAATTTACCGTCATTTTAAAAAAATCAAAATATAACATATATAAAAGGTCTAATTTTTTCGTTGTATAGTTAATGTTATTATTTAATTTATTTCACAATATAAATTTAACAAAAAGAATAGAGGCTATACAATTTATCAAATCTTTTATATTCAAATCATTAATTGTCATATATATATATATATTATAACCATATTAGGTAATTTCATAAATTTTATTTAAGGAAATAATGATTAGCATTAATAATAATTTTATCTTTAGTTTAATAAAAAGTATATTATATATTTATATGGACCAATATTTTTGTCTAGTAAATTTGAGAAACATTCTTATGATGACACGTGGCTATCAAAATATGTTGTAATGCTTCTCAATTAATATATAGGGGATTACAATTTTTGCCAATCAAAATGGTGTCATCCATATTTTCAGAAAATTTTGGCGAGTGGACTACTCGGGCAATTGGAATCACTCTAAAATTCGGGGAATGTTAAAAGATGTTATTCTTTGATTATCGTGAACAGGAAGAAAAAAAAAAGACTAATTGAACCGAACCACAACTACAATGTGAACAAAAATAAAAACTGAATCTATCTAGGTATCAAGGAATTTTTCTTCCTCCAGACTATAGTGCACTTCGAACAAACTAGTATAAGAAGTTTCCAAGTTCCAACAATCCACCGAAATTAGAATATAAATTCAATGCAATTAACATGTGAAAACAATGAACGCCCTAGTGGACTTAGTATGGAATGCACATATTTTCTCTCCTTTTTTATAATGTAGATTCCATTTTCTGATTAAATACTAATTTAGTATCATTCTCACACCTGAAAAAAGAAAGGGAATCAGAATAAATTGATACACTGAATATATACGTAACACAAATATAGTAGTTAAAAGTTTTGTTAATTATTCATAGCAAAATTATATTCGTTTTATCTCTATAATATTTTTTTTAAACAATTGTCGTGACCTTTTAATATATTCATAAAGTTTAATTACCTTAATAGCTTTAAGAAATTAAAAATTAATATAATATATTATTATTATTACTTTCAATTTTTTTCTTAATGATAATTTTTATTTTTTGAAAAAATAAATAAAAGATCTTTTATCAATTCTTTTGAAAACAACAAAAAATAATAACAGAGTTATTTTGAATCAATGTTATTATCAAATCAATTCTGTTAAATTTTATGAGTTTAATTATATCAATGTTATTAGTGAAATAAATTAATATAAAATAAAATTGTAAATTAAAATTATTATATTAGATATATCATTCTAATTTTATAATTAATAACACAAAAAGTTATTTTGAATCAGTGTTATTATCAAATAGTAAAATAGATATTAAAAATAAAATATTTGCCCAAAAAAGAGATTAAAAGAACGAAACTAAAAATAATTTTACTATAGTTATATTTCCAAACAACAAAAAGAGAAGAAAATAGTCTAGCACGATTATATAATTTAACATTTTTATTAAAATTATATGTAACTTAATAATATATAAATAAGTCAAATAATCAAAAATTAAAGTTATGATTTAAATTTAATTTAAGTCCTACATATATACTCATTAAATTAATTTTTTAGTTGTTGAAGCTTTAACTGAACGGTAAATTCAAAAAATATTACTCCCTCTGTTTCATTATAAGTGTCACTCTACAGCTGTGCACACGGATTAAGAAAACAATTAATTTTACATATTTCCTATATAAAAACCTAATTACCCATACACCTAACCATATTTCAACCAATAGAAAAACAAATTACATAATAAAATTAATAAATTTTGCATTGAAAACCGAAAACGACACTTATTTTGTAACGCAAAAAATTCTCTACAATGACACTTAATATGAAACGGAGGGAGTATATATTTAATTTGTTTGTGCGATTCTGGTCTGTACAATGCTACATTTTTCATTACTTTAATTTAAAGTAATACATAGTAATTTGAAAGAAAAAAATTAAAATATTCTTACAAATAATAAGAAAACAAAGTAATAAAATTAACAAAGGTTCAGTTTCAGCTTCATTAGAACCTAAAATAAGCACGGTAAAATTAAAAGGAGTTGATGAAATTAACCATATCTAGAAATAAATGACTAAACTAACATACAAAAATTAAATCATATCTTTAAGTGAACAACAACATAAAATTATTTAAACAACACTCCATTTACTTTTCATACATAATTTTTTTAAAAAAAATTGAAAACTTCTAAGCAAATGGAAAAAATATTAATCATTTTAATTTCACTAAATTTTGTAAATATTCATATTGATATTTGAGTTTTCAAACTATTGTTAACTATGTTCTCTAATATAGTGCAACTCTAATCCATTAACATTTTTTTCAAAAAAGGTATATTGAGCTATACAATATTTTATAAAGATATATTTACAAGTTTAAGATTAAAAACCAAATTACCAAAAAAACTGAAACAATTTGGAAGGATGAATGCAACCCATCATATCAAATATAAATAACGAACCAATCCAAATTATTATAATTGAAAATATGTTTGATTAAGAGAACAATTTGATGATAACAGTATCTTTTTGTATTAGTTTCCATATATGTAGATTTGAAAAAATATTAACTAGTTTTTTTTTGGTTGTTTTGAAAATAATATTTATTACGTTAGTATTATAGTTTTATCATGTATATTATTTACATGATTTTCCACTTCTGAACTCATCTCAGAGTTTTGACGTATGAGAAAATAGGAGCAATTAGAGAACACGTGAAATGTGATGCTGGCCATACGAATATTTTGCAAGCTGTTTCCTATCGAATAAATAAAAATAAACAAATGAAAAGACAATTAACGAGAACAACATAAAAATGATTGAAATCTAATTTTCACTTTTTTGCATTCGAGCATATCTTATATCTTTATAAATGGATAGAAATACTTGTGACCTTCAACTAAAGCTTGGAGCTCATTCTTTTATCAAATGGAGTCAGGTAATCAATCCTCAAGTTATTGTATTCTCTATTTTCATGTTATCTTTTACGAATCACATACGGCTTCAAAAGCTATATATAATAAATACAACTTTTTAACGACCGTAGGAAAAGCGCAGTCATCAGTCATCAATGCATGGAAGGAACAAAAAATAGCAAAGGTGACGAACAAGTAAGAAACAACACAAACCCCCTTTTCAAAGGTTTTGCTGTTTTTATTACGACGTTGTGACACTTTTCTAATCTGTAGGACTGAGAAGAAGCTCCTTGAGATTTCAGCATGGGAAAAAAGGCAAACAGCAAAGATCGAATCTCAACTCGCTAGTACCCAGGTGATTCCACAATCTTGAGACCTCTCCACACTCTTGTGCTACTTAATGCTTAATCCTGTTCTATTTCTATAGTAAATTGATCATCTTGATCATCTATCAAGCGATAAAGTAAATCAAATGATCTAAGAAAAACGTGACACTTGTTGTTCTGTGCAGAGGAAGATGGACAGTAAGAAAATGGAGAAAGCAGAGAAACTAAGAAGGAAGAAAGCAGCAGTTCATGCAAAAGCACAAGAGAAGAAGGCATGGGTTCAAACCCGACGCGCTCAACAGATACTCGATGCAGAAGACGAAGCTGCTACTTTTCAAGCCAGGGGTCAGGTTCCCAAAAAGTCATCTTTCAGCTGCTTCTGATAGCAGCATATTAATTAATAACCTATGTTACAGACTATGATTACCTATCTTTTGTACGTGTGACTGTTTTCATATTGCTTGTGTTGGTCATGGAACAAGAGTGCTAAAATCATTGTCTACAGATCAAAACCCTGAATTATCAACCTACTGACAGCACAGCAAATGCTAAAATCTGCAACCTAGGTGAATGGAGAAAGGAAAGAATATCATCTTTAGGTCTCATAAAACTCATTATTGAAGTTTGGAAAGCTGCAAACAAGGCATAAAAGAGTCAAGAAACCACCCGCTTCTTGAAGACGCATCACAACACTGACCACAGTCTACGACAATGACAGAAACATAGCACAAAACGACTTGTCAACAAAAAAATAAACTAGATAAAAGACTCCCACTTCCACGCATTTCACACCTTCCAGGCCTTGTCTATATGTAGTTGATTATTTAGAAAGAAGGGAAATCCAAAGACACATAAAACATGCTGATGGTAAGAGGCAGAATCTGAAGACTTTGGGTTCTGGTTGTCATGCACTGCTAGATAACTCACACATTGCATCAACCAACCTGAAACATTACACAAATTCAAATAATATTTTAGGGATCTCTCTTATATCGGGAGTAAACCTAAAGCAACAGAGCTTTTCTAGTGCAAACGGACGAGAATAAAGAATTGGCCTCTATATGCATTAAACAAACGAGTGATGGTCTTCCAAACAACACTATGTATTGTATACTGTAATAGACATAATCCTAGAATCCTGAGTTTACATGAAGTAAACGACTCCAATGTTAGGAGTAATTAAATTGTGTCAGTAAGTTCATATTACTTACCACTTATTACTGATATACCTAACAGAAGACCGAGACGGACAACCTTATTGGCAATAGATTGCCTGGTCGATATGTGGAGGAATTTGCTTGATCTCCGTTCCAAGCTCTTGCTCAATCCGGTAACTACAAATATATAAGACTAAGGTTAAACAATGCCATTGGGCAACATGAGCAAAATACAGGTACGAGAGAAAGACATACAGGTTAAAGCGGTCCTCATAGGTGATAAGATTCACAGCTAAACCAAGATGGCCAAATCTTCCTGACCGACCAACCTGAACAGTAACCGGGAACCATAATCAGATGACCATCAATCAATATGCAGATACCTAGTAAAATGTAGACATCTGAGCTTACCCTGTGAAGATATGTTTCGGCAGTCTTTGGGAAATCAAAGTTTATCACCACATTGACTGCTTGAATGTCAATCCCACGTGTGAACAGGTCTGTAGCAACCATCATTAAAATCATAAACTATTCATGTGAACACAACTTAGCTCAAAATAATAAAACTAGTGTCACTTGGTCCCCTTAAGGCCTTGAATAAAGGCACAACTGAATTATAGGAAGTACATAAGTGGCATTTTATCCATTGTGCCCCTGTGATAACAAAATAACAGGATTTAGGCTTACCAGTACACACAAGATTCCGGCATGCACCATTGCGGAAGTCATGGAACACTCTGTTTCGGTGGTCTTGAAGCATCTTTGCATGAATGTAAAAGCAAGAATACCCAAGTTCTGTAATTTTCTTAGCCAAGAGCTCCACACGGTTCACGGAATTGCAGAATATGATCGATTGGTTAATTTGCAGCTGCAGAACAAGAAGAGAGTAAATACCAGCTAAGGAACAAAAAATTAACAATACTTAAGTTCAGATCTAACCTTGGAAAATAGTGTATTCAAGCAATGAATTTTCTGACGTTCTTCAACAAATGCATAGAATTGGGTAATACCCTTGAGCGTGAGTTCATCCATGAGATTAATGATGTAAGGATTCGTCAAAAATCGATCCTTAAAATACTTGACAGTGACAGGAAACGTGGCTGAGAACATCAAAATCTGGCGATTTTCGGGAAGAAAGCTGATCAAATGTTCCACTGAAGGTTGGAACTCATGAGATAAAAGCTTATCAGCCTGAAGAAAAGATAAATATTTAATAGATTAGTGGAAACCATCATAGTATACTACACCTTGCAAAGATTGAAAAAAAAAACATATGTAAAAAGATACTAGGCTGATAAGAACGAGTAAGCATCCAATATTTACCTCATCCATAGCGAGCACAGAACAATCTTTCAAAACACAAACACCTTTCTTGGTGAGATCCAGAATCCTCCCAGGAGTTCCAACCAGCAAATGGACAGGCTGATACAAACGCATGATATCATCTTTGAGACTGGTGCCTCCAGTGGTCACCATGACTTGAATATTCAAATGCTTCCCCAGCTCCTTACACACCTGTGATGTCTGAAGGGCTAACTCTCGAGTTGGCACAATTATCACAGCTGCAAGCAAGACAGTTCAAAGCTCTATATTAGAAAAGAACATTTCAGTCCACATGAAAAGTCAAATGGTGTTAGATACTACTAGAGTTACCTTGAATAACGTTGTTATCTTGGTCAATTTTTTCCAAGACAGGAATACAAAAGGCGGCAGTCTTGCCAGTACCGTTCTTAGCACGGGCAAGGATATCTCTACCAGTCAAGGCGATGGGAATACTCTCTTCCTGAATAGGAGAAGGTCTTTCAAAACCCTTCTCATAGATTCCCATTAGTAGCTCTCGTTTCAGAAAATAATCTTCAAACTCATTTCCCTTAGTGGCTGTCACATCCTAAGATAATGATAACAACAAGTGAAGAGTTATGCAAATGCCATCCCATGCAATCGGTTACTCAAATAGACTCTCACATAATTTTGTATAAGAAAAAAAAAAGAGTTTGTTTTTTATGATAGACAGACAACAGCAACTGAGACAAGTGAAATAAGCAAGTCTATGTGTTGAAGGTGTTACCTCAGTTCTGTAGCGAGTATCAGGTGCTGGCAGTTTTAGCCTTGCTTTCCAGTCTTCCGAACTAGTGAATGAGCAAAGAAAAGAGCATAATGAATATAGAGCCAAGATTTAATAAGCCTTCTTATCTCTATCACAAGCACAAAAAAATGAAACCAACACTACACAGCTGTGTGACACTGAGAATTATAATTCGCTTTAAGACAAAGAGATAAAATTGATAGCAACGACATCATCCTAGAAGTTCCAAACTAGAACAAGAAACATAAAAGAAGAAGACAGAAGTACTAACTTTGTGTCGACAGCTTCGGACTGAACAGTTTTCTCAACTTCTACGACAGCATCGCCGTTACTGTTACCGCTAGAGATCTGGGGTGGTCTTCGAAGCCATTGCTGTTGCTGTTGTTGTTGTTGTTGATACTGATGTTGCTGTTGGTATTGACGCGGGGGCTGAGACGTGGCTTGCTGAAACTGCTGTTGCTGCCCGTAACCGCCTCCTCGCTGAACGTACTGTGGCTGAGGCTGCTGCTGTTGTTGGTAACCCTGGCGAGACTGGAAATTAGGGTTAGGGTTAATGGCTCCACGGCCAGCGCCAATTCCTGGAGGGTACCTTCCTCCTCCTCGGTTGTTGTTGTTGTTGTTGTTGTTGTTCATCATCACAACCCTAAACCTTTTTCTTCTTCTTCTTACGGATCTCTAAAACGCTAAATCTGCCTACGGAGAGATTTGTACAGCAATTTAAGAAGAACACCGTCTATTGTTTCCTAACGTATTGACAAAAATTGCGATTGAATTAAAAAGAGAAGAAGCTCTTGCGGAGAAATCTAGGGTTTTTGTAGACCGCAAAATCGGAGAAGAACGGATCTGGAACAAATAAATTTAAAAACTCCAAAATGAAAGCGAGATCTGGGGATTTGATAAAATTTGTTGAGAATTTTCGTAAGAGGTCCACGTGAGGAAGAGAAGAGAGCTATATCAATCAATCAAAGGGTTCTGGGTTGAGACAAGAGAAACGGACAGACTCGGGAAGACAAACCTCCTCTTGTGTCTAAATCATTTTATATTATGTTTTGTGGTTTCTTGGGTATTCGGTTAGGGCTAGTGGGATACACGGAGAAGCTCCACAGCCTGGCCTTTTGGGCTTTGTTGTGTGCTTTTTTTTTATTTTCTTCTGAAATTCATAAAACTACCCTCTTTTCTTTTCTTTTTTATTGATTAACCCATCCTTTCATTTTCTTACAAATTCATCTTTTTACTAAAACTTCAATAAATTAATAATATGGAAACTATACAAAAACTATAATTTTTTTATTAATTATAAAAACTATTGATTTATCGATATACTAATTAAAGCAAAACCTCAATTTAGAACTATAAAAGTATATTATTTTATATAAATTTTTAATGTATATCTATACTATTATTTAAGAATTAAATTTGCTTAGTTGTCATGTTCTCCACAAGTTTAGTAAATATTGTTTATTTATCATATTTTTAATCTTTATATATAGTTTATTTATAAATAAAACAAATCTATATGAATATATCATATTTTTAGAAGATAAGATAATTCTTGTGAATTATGTTGTTATTTTGAAATATATTTTTGTATATAAATCTTAAATTTTAAATTAAGATATAAAAATTATTTATTTATTATATAGCTAAAATGAATATATATCAATATTTTTTATATTTTTCTAAAATAAAATAATTCTTATGTATTATGTTGTTATGTTGAAAATATATTTTCCTATTATAAAATTTAAAATTAAGATATAAAATTACATTTTTAATAATTAAATATAAATCATCAAAACAATTATTTGAAAAGTGAATTTGTTGATTTGTCTCCATGATACTATGTAATTTTGATCATTTATCAGAATTTCTCTAATTTTGTTTATTATTGATTATATAATTAAGACTAATATATATTAATAATATGATATATTATAAAATAAGTTAATCCTTATGTATTATGCTGTTATTTTGAAAATATATTTTTCTATTATAAAATATACAATTAACATGTAAAAAATATATACTATTATTTAAGAAGTGAATTTGATGTTTGCTGATTTTTTATATTTTCCTTGATTTTAGATAATTTTGATAATTTATCCTAATTTCTATAATTTTATATATAATTTATTATATATTTATAACAAATTTATATTAATAGTATCAGATTCTTAGAAAATAAGATAATTCTTACTTATTAAGTTGATGTCTTGAAATTATATTTTTCTATTAGAATTAAGATATAAAAGTTATATTAATTCTATAACTGAAATAAATTTACACTAATAATATTATACTTTTATAAAATAAGGTAATTCTTATGTATTATGTTGTTATCTTGAAAATATATATTTATATAATATAATTTAAAAGTAAAACAGAAAATTATCTATTAATAATTAAATATAAATCATCACTCAAGAAAAATTATTTAAGAAGTGAATTTGTTGATTCATTAAGTTCTCCATAATTTTAAATAATTTTAATTATATATTATAATTTCCATAATACTATATAATTAAAAAAAATTATCATATTATATTTTTAGAAAATAAATAACTTATGCATCATATTGTTATCTTGAAAATATTTTTTTCTATTATAAAATTTAAAATTAAGATATAGAAATTATTTTTAAATATAAATTAAGTAAAAATAATAGTATAGATTATGTTGGTTTTTAAATTCATGAAATATCAACTAATAAATATTCATACGAGAATTATGCCCGCAAGTGCGGGCAAAACAATTAGTTAGTTTATAAAATATTAATTTAAAGAGATTATATTCTACATGTTTTTCAATTATCAACAGTTTAATATGTATAATATGTCGCCAATATTAAAGACAGTCTTTTGTGTCGACACTGGGTTTGACTGGTTCTCCCGCCATCACCCGCAAACGCAGCTTTTGCGGTGCTTTTCGGTTGGTAATGGTTATTGGTTTTTTGCAACAATCACAGAAAACTCTATAAACGCTTCAAATCGCTCTGAATCTCTAAAATTCAAAAGCTGGTTTCAACTAGCGTTTGCGGTTGCGGACGATTGCACGAAGATAAAAAATATTTTTTTTCCATAAAATTATATAAATATAAAAATAAAATATTCAATTAAAATTTTAAACTAAAATAATTTTAATACTGAAATATTTATATTATAAATTTTCCAAAAAATATTTTCTTTGTAAAAATTTAATAATGCAGTTTTTCAATAAAATTTTTATATTTATCATGAAAATATGATTTTAATATTATAATAATTATATAAAATATAAATATTGTTAATTTATTACTTAACCGCCGTTGTATTTGATGATAAATCAGTCATAAGTATTCCGCAAACACAACAATTTTTAACCGTTGAATCAGTCGTATAAATTTCTTTCAAACGATTAAAACGGCAATCTCTCGCATCTGCAAACGCCCATAACCGCAACCACAATCGCTGCATTGTAACCAGTCAGGCCTTAGAAACATATTGCAACACTCTCAGTAATTAAAGACATTTTTAGTTATTGTCGTGAATACGTCATTAACAAGAAGCAATGATGAAAAAAATCAGCTACGATTCATAAGATGATGTTAGGCTTTGAATTAGAATTGGACTCCATAAATTAAATCCTTACATACTCTTCACTTAACTAATTAAACTATATTTTGACCCGTATATATGTGTGGATGTCTATTTAATTTATATATAATGTTCAAAGGATGTTTAATCTATTAAAACCGAACCAATTAAAAACAAACTGAAATAGAGAAAATAGTTTAGATTTGGTAATACTGAATAACTGAATGAATTTTTTTAAACCACAGTATATAGATATTTTTTGGTATATAAACTGATTAAACCAAATAAACTGATTAATTAAAATATAGTAGTATGATTATATATAGATTATATAATACAATTAATAATATATACATAATTTATTTTATTGATGTGATTTTCATATTTAATTGTAAATTTTATTAATTAATATTTGGTTTTAAGTTAAAAGTTATGGTATTACTTATTTTTATATTAAAAATTGTTTTTGTTAGTAAATTAGTATGTTTGCTAATTATTGCAAATATTAAAATGAAGCAAAAAATATTCTTATTAAGAATTGAAAATAGTTATCCCCTTTATATTATTTGAGGATCATTTTTAACTATTAACCTTATATCCGTGTGTGATTAACAAGAATGTCATTACTTATGTGTCATCATGAAAATCATTTTCACAGCCTTTATTAAATAGTCCTTCTTTGCATAGACTAATTACATGTAATGCCATTACTCATTAAAACATAGTAATATGAAGAGATTATATAAAAATCCGAACAAATGATCTAGTGTTTTCTCTCTCGGGCACAGTAGTAGAAAAAAGGTTTTAACCGTTGACTTTGTCGATCACTGCTCCTCTTTGTCCTCTGGTTATTTCCTGGTTTAGTAAAATTCTTTTATTCGGATCTACTTTTTCAAAAAGTCTCCCTTCTTTTAGAAGTAACTGTTGGGTATTAGCACGTCACACTCTATTACCCACCAGTCATTAGATCCACCACCGCCGGGTTCAGCCCCCGACCATCGTCGGAGGGCCAGCTAGGGTCTCCCTGCGCCGTCACGATGTCTGCAGAAAGCGTCCTCCCTCCAGAACCTGAGTACATCCGAATCTCGACCTACCTTGAAGAAGCAGTAAATGCTATGGATGCCTCGGTTCAACTTGTTTGGCTGTCTCTCTGAGCATTTAAGGGATCATCCTAGGTTGTTATAACCTCATTTACTCTGCTATAATCCGACGTTACGCTACCTTGCTGATCAAATACCTCTACATATCTTCTCTCTCTCGATTGAGTATAATCAGCTTCGGTATAAACCTCGACTCTGCTCTGTCCTCTACTTTCTTCACTATGTATGGAAGATTCTCACGAGCGGATAAAGGAAAATGGGTCCCGTCTGATTCTTAGGAACCCAAACGCCCTCCAGTCCGAATCCCGCACAGCAACAATGAAAACTTGATTGCAGCTAACAAACTTACCATTATTGGTCGGGTAACGAACCCTCTACTTCAACACCCCCGAGCGATCATCGACTTTCTACCTCAAGTGTGGAATCTAGAAGGTCGTATAGCGGGTAGAGAACTAGGACCTGATAAGTTTCAATTTCGGTTCGAGTCCGAAGCAGACCTTACAACTTTCCTGAGTAAAGGACCCTACCATTACAAACGATGGATGCTTATTGTCCAAAGATGGGAGCCAGTGATCTCTGAGACCTTCCCGTCAACCATCTCCTTTTGGATCAGAGTCCGTGGACTCCCACTACATTTCTGGAATGACTCTACCCTGGATACAATAGGAGGCGTGATAGCAATAGTCTCAGGAAAGGCAGCAGATGATGCCCGTATCAAACTCAACTTGAATACCCCAATTCCACTCCCAATGGACCTGGAAATCGAGCTGCCTTTTGATGATGTCATTACGGTGGAAATTTGAATACCTAAAGCTAGAAAAACATTGCTTTGTTTGCTTCTCCCTCTTTGATGAAGAGAATGATTGCCCTGCCAGACCTAGAAACCTCCCCCCACCAAAAGAGAGGAATTTGGGCATCACTCAACGCTTAGCACTTCAGCGAATTGAAAGTGAAAAGAGACGGCATGATGATCGAAGGGGTTATTCTCGACCAGTGGCCTCAGACAGAGGTCACCATAACAACTCGAAGGATCAGAGAGATCATAGATCCTTCTCCTCTTACAACAGAACTGGAAGAGTCTCTCCTAGGAGAAGTTACTCCAATTTTCCAGTTCCAAGAAGGACCCCTCGTGGAATTTACTCTCGCTCCAGTTCCAAGAAGGAGCTCTCTAGTATTAAATTAGTGAGCAGGGGAGGTGATCTTAATCCTCCTATAGCAAAGAGACTTTCAGGTGATAATACCTCCAAACATATGGTCTCTCAATCCTCTCACACGCCTCCTCCTCGCCCACTCCGAGAACAGCTAGAACTCTCAAAAGACCATAGCTCTGGTAGAAGTCACACTGTCTCAGGTGGTCGCACTCCGGCGTTGGAAAGACTCTTAGTCTCTACTACAAGGAGTGGTTCTAAACGCAAAGCGTCTCTAACTTTTGAAGATGAAAACTCTGGTGATGATACCACGCTCAAGACACTACGATCTAGTAGAAACCGGATCCCTGCTAAAGAGAGTATTGGAAGATGATGTACAGAGAATCCCTGCTACTCTAAGACTCTCTGATCCGCCTGAACCTACTTGCTTTATCAGGATCACTATCCCACAATCCCCTCTCAAAGCTGGTGGGAAGCGCAGACTTACAAGATCAGAAGCTAACAAACGTGTGCCGAGATGCCCCCTACAAAGCGTGAAACTCAAGAAAGTGGCTCTCTCAAAGACGGTGAAACTGGCCCGTAAAAGGTTATGTTCTGAACGCAACTCACTTTTGCATTGTGATAAGGCTAGTACTAGTTTACCTAAGAGCACTACTACTCGGGGTAAATCGAAGAAGAAAGGAGGACATGATTTTCATCCACCTCCCCATCCTCTTCCTTAGCCCTAATGAGTTGGAACTGTCAAGGTTTGGTAGTGACCTTACAGTTCCTCGTCTACGGGAGATAAACCGTTCTATTTCCCATGATATTATGTTTTTCATGGAGACTAAACATGATGATGAACACATTAATAAAGAGCTCCACTGCTTACACTACCCGCATTACTTCTCTGTTCCTCCGATAGGACTCATTGGTGGGCTCTCATTTCTCTGGAAGGATGGAGTAGATATCGAAGTCTTGGAATCGTCCCCTAATCTGATCGATACTAAAGTGATATACAAAGGCGTGTACACCTTTATCTCCTTCATATATGGTGCACCTGCTGTTCAACATCGAGCTAGTTTTTGGAGTAAGCTGTCACAGATAGGACAGAACAGAGATAGCTTGTGGCTTGTTACGGGGGATTTTAATGAAATCCTCGACAACTCCGAGAAAACAGGTGGTCCGCTCCGATGAGAAGGCTCTTTCACCTCCTTCAGGTTGTTTGTTGCTCAGAGTGGCTTATGGGACCTAAAGCACTATGGTAATCAGCTCTCATGGCGTGGTACCAGACATACTCATTATATCAGGGCCCGCCTTGATTGTACAATGGTGAATTGCGCATGGAAAGAGAGCTTTCCTTTAGGCCGTTGTGCGTATCTACGTTTTGAAGGCTCAGATCACCGGCCTCTGGTCACCTATTTCAACAAGTCTGGAAAGCTTAAGAAAGGGATGTTCCGCTTTAACTGTGCTCTTATAGAGAAGAAGGAGGTTGAAGGCGTTGTAGCAGAGGCTTGGAACCATTTCCCTCTTGACTCTGTTATTGCTAAGCTCAATTATTGTCGCCGGAATATCATTCAATGGGCAAAGGAACAGTACGCCAAGAGTAACAAGCTCATCCTGCAGAACCAGACTGCGCTTGAAGTGGAACTCTCTACTGATCCCCCAAGGCAAGAGGAGATTGAGAAACTCACCAATGCGCTAGCTAACGCCTACAAGGAGGAGGAGTTGTTCTGGCAACAGAGAAGCAGGATCCAATGGTTAAGGTGTGGTGATAAAAATACCAGATTTTTCCACGCTGCAACCATTCAAAGACGCCTCGTTAACACTCTTTCAGTTATCTAAGATGATCAAGGTGCAGAGTTCTTTGAAGAACAGCAGATAGGAAATGTGATCGCAGGATATTTTGATAAAATATTCTCCTCTAATATCACTGGAGACCTGGCAAAGATCAAGGACATACTGCCTAACAAGATCACAGCGGAAATAAATCGGTCTCTTACCCAAATTCCGGATGCTACAGAGATCAAAGCTGCTGCTTACACTATCAATGGAGCTAAAGCCCCTGGACCGGACAGCTTCTCAGTCAAATTATATCACGCCTACTGGCACATTGTCAGTCCTGATGTTATACGAGATGTCCAACATTTCTTCATCACTGGTACACTCCACCCTAGGCAGAACGAAACCCATGTCAGGCTCATACCAAAGGTTACCGGAGCTCGGAAAGTATCGGAGTATTGGCCCATTGCTTTGTGCAATACTCACTACAAAATTATTGCTAACACTACAAGAAATATGGGTTTTATTAGCGGACGTTAAATGCTATGAGATCGCTACCATAGCGCTCCTTAAAACGCTCTGAGATCGCCCGTCATAATAGGTCCGACACTTTCGATAGCGGAACAGTCGTATGCTATATTAAAATAAATAACAATAGCGGTGTTGTCTATGCAATTGTTAATACTTATAATAAGGCTGT
>CAKOAT010428487.1:107443-124035 GCA_932364175.1 Eruca vesicaria subsp. sativa | reverse complement strand
AGAGAGAGAGAGAGAGAGAGAGAGAGAGAGAGAGAGAGAGAGAGAGAGAGAGAGAGAGAGAGAGAGAGAGAGAGAGAGAGGAACTGAATCTCGTCGTTCTTTTTGTTTGAGAGAGAGAGATGAAGAGAAGAAGCGTGAGATAGAGGGGGGGAGAGAGAGAGAGAAACACAGAAATATTTAATCTGAACCCTTCAAAATATCTAATCTATGGTTAAGATTATCAATCCACACACAACTTTATAACCAATAGAAAAAAATGGTGAGGATAGATATAAGAGTGATTTTGGACCTTTGATTCAAATCAATCAAGGGTTCAAGAAAAAAGACAATACAAATTGTCTTCTTATTTATTTATAACTATTATAAAAAATATTTAAGCTTTAAGTAGTTTGGAATCATACTTTAAATTTTGAAATCTAAATTTGTATTTGAAATTTTAATTTATTTGCAGAAATATAATTCATTTAAAAGTTAAGATCTAATGTTTTATGATATATGTTAAAATGAGATATGTGGTTTAAGGGTTAGAGTTTAGGGTAATGTTTATGGTGTTTGAAGTTTGGATATTAAGAGTGAATTTTGAAAAAAAAAATTTTAGAGTTTAGTTTAAAGTTTGAAGTATGATATAACGTTTGGAGTTAATTTTTGGGGTTTAGGGTTTTAAGTACACCAAACTCCATATAGTAATACCACACAAGATATATAAACCCCTAAACTATTATATTTATATACATATATATATATATATATATATTATAACAGAACTTTAATTATCATTTTTCATCCTTTGGTTTTACATTTATATATCTTGAGGTGAAAAATATCAGGGTTTAGGTTTAGGGCATGTTTAGGGTTTAGATCTTGAGATAAAAAGAGTTTTTTTTTTTTACTTGTTATTAGTATAACCAAAATAAACATTGCATTAAATTCATAAAACATACATTTTACATATAATCCTACACTAACATCAATAAAGTTTACGAATTTAACTTTAGATTTAAATTTAAAATTTGTTATTAATGTTTAGGGTATGTCAATTGAAATTATGGTTTATGAAATAGAGTTTAGGGTATAGAATTATGCTTTTATTTATAATTTATCTGAACATTAGTTTTAAATGTTTAAAAACAGAGTTTGGAACAAAAGACAACTAACAAACTCAACGATGAGTTTTATAACATACAAAGTCAAGAATAATCACAATCAGACAATGAAACTTTATATCTTGTTTTTTTTTTCATTTGACATGCTCACAATCATACAATGAAACTTCTTTGGTTAAAAACAGGCCACCTTTCACTAGAAGAGGGTTGAATGGGAGAGCATCATATGGAGATCTATCAATTCCAGATGCTGACATATCTTTTATAAGCTCTGGAAGACCAAGTACTGACCGTCACTCCCTTTCCTTGACATTCCTGATCAAAATTGGACTCCTACAAGGCTATCAAATTTCTTACTCCACCTGTGAACATGATAGCACAACCAAAATCAACAGAAAAACACTAACGACAGACTTTAAGAAGGAGCATGTTCTAATTTTCTTTGGCGAATGATGAATAGGCAGCCAAGACGGTTAGGGAAGTGATCTTGAAGAACTGAAGAACATGATCTCAACATCTGCATCGGAATCCTCAGAGGAGATAATCCTTCACAATCCACTAGTACTGTAAGTTCTGAATTCTCGGGGTTTAGAAGATGCAAAAGGCCGTGCTCTACCTGAGAAACTGAGAAAAACAAGAATAATCTTTGACTAAATGGATAACGTAGCAAAAGAAAATACTTGAAGTTGCAGCAGAGCCACTAATTAATGACGTACTGATTGCATGAGCGAAACAAGGTCTTTCATGAGATGGCAACTTTAGGAAAGCAAGCCCCAAGCGGACAATGAGGCAAGGTCTTTGGTTACTGTCATATCCATGCCAAAAGACTAAACTTGACCATGTCTCAAGTTCTTCTTCTGATAGGATTCTGTAAGTCTCCCTTCACTGGATTGTCTTTTTTATTGAGGATAGTAAGGATGTGAAGTCTCCATTTGACACTCTATAGAATCTACGAAGCTCATCCTCATTGAGTCTATACATTAAAATGAGACAGAAAGATTATGATCACAAGTATAAACTTTATGACAGTACCTCTCTGGCAAGCTAAGTCTCTGCTTTTCCAGTTCTTTGTAGAGTTGTGTAAGCCAGTCTTGTGAAGTTACAGAATCTGGAGCCTCATCTTCAATTCTGCATTTACAGAAAATTTAAAATATGTAGATAAATATATAAAATAATACTCAGAATACGGCTATGGTAGTTATTAATTTCAGGGTAATTGCAAAGCTTCAAGTACTACAAATTCAAGTCGTACAGTATCAGGCTATTATATTACAATCTGACAAGTAAGGCTTTGACATCATGCACCTTATATCTGATGGAGACTGAGACGTCTGCGGGTCAGACTCTGATTCTGCAGATGCATGAGAGGCGGTACCTCCCGGGGCTTCTTGCTTTACTTCTGACTGATCTGTAAGAGCCTCAGCAATCGTGAGAACCAATAACGGCCGAGACAACATCTGCATTAAAGATTATTACAATCAAGTAAGAACACCTAAAGCGCTCAGTACATATGATTTGAGATGAAAGCAATAGCATGATACATAAACTTAAAAGAGTAAAAAAGATCACTGAACTACTAGTGACCAGGATTCCTCAGACTAGATTATATCACTAATCAATGTGTCATTGTGTTGCCACCATAACATTCTTCCAGATAAACTTTAGCATGTCATACATGATAAAGTTGAAAATGGTGAAAAAAGCCTATAAGCTTAGGATCTAAAAGGATCACTATTCATTACTAGTTTCATTAATCTTAGTTAGCTTACGACCTGCATTGCCTTGATCAAGTCCTTGAAGGGAGCCCATCTCTGAATACACTTAAGAATCTCTGAGCATCTCTTGTTCCCCTCCTTAAAATGCAAAATCGCTGCAAAAGAAAAAAAACAGAGTTTCAGCGTCTCCTAAATCAAACTTTGATACTTAAAATTGGGAAGCTGAGATCATACAAACCATCGTTTAGAATCTGTAAACAGAGAGAAAGATCAAGATCACTGGCTTGGATCTTTATCTTTTCTTCTTCAAGTTTTTGACCATTCATGATCTTCCAAGCTTTTGTCGGAAACCCAAAGATCCTAGACTAAGCATCTGAGAGATAATCTACTGATGCCTTTGAAGTATCTGAGCCGTAGATCACTTCTCAAGCAGCTCTTGCTCCGAGCAAGACCTTTTATCAGAGAACAATAAAAACTCAATAATCAAAGAAATGAAAGAAAAGTTTTTAATAGAGATGGAAAAGAAGCACCTGAAGACGATGAAGAAGTTGTGGACGACGACCAAACATGTAGGATTCATCGTCAAGCCGATGAAACACGACTTGAGACAGTGTTTGACCACGAGGGATGATGGAGATTCGATCGCACCGCTCGATCTTTGCATTCTCGTACCGCAATAAAAGATGGGAAGTGATTGCAACTCCAACTTCCGTTGTGGCTCTACGGCACTGACCTTGATGTCCCAATTCTAAACCGATACGCGTCGGACCAACAGTGAGTCGGTCAACAGCGTCGTCCATGTCTGTTTGAAGAATCGAGTCATGCGTTTTCCTGACTGCGACAAGAGCAGCTTCTTGAACCAACTCATGAACCCATTTCTTTTTAACTCAAAAAAATTGATCTTCTAACTTAAAGTCCCGACCTTTAAAATTGGAAATAAAAACTCAAAGCTTTTCTGGTCATGAGCTGTAAGAAACCTGAGAAGAGATCTGTGTGAGGCGATTTTATAAAATTTTATAAAGAAAAGAGACAGTGGAATGTTGAGAGAGAGAGAGAGAGGTGATTTAGATTTGCTTCTTCTTCATTTGTTCTCTGTTCCGTAATAGAAAAAAGATGAATAATGCACGCCCACAATTGTTACATTTGGAGGCAAATAAAATAGTGAGAGGGAAAGTGAAATAAGGGTGAGTGAGAAAATCAATTGTTTTTCTGTTTTAGTTTTGCATAGCGTTTCGTTTTCACAAACGCTATCTAAAAGTAAGAACTATATCAACTATAGCACAATCGTAAAAAATGCTATCATATTATGCTATTAAAACCCTTATTTCTTGTAGTGTAAAATCCTCACACGCAGGCTGAAACCTCTACTCCCCTCCTTGATTTCCAAATCTCAATCAGGATTTGTAGCGGGTAGAGCAATTGGAGACAATGTTCTGATTACTCATGAGACGTTACACTATCTTCGGACCTCGGAAGCAAAGAAGCGATGCTCCATGGCTGTTAAAACAGACATTAGCAAGACGTATGATAGAATTGAGTGGTCCTCGAGGCAGTGCTGCATCAGCTTGGTTTCGATCAAGTCTGGATCGTCTGGGTGATGAGTTGCGTTAAGACGGTTTCTTACTCCTATCTCATAAATGGTTCTCCAATGGTATCAGTGACGCCTTATCATGGTATACGACAGGGAGACCCGCTCTCCCCCTGCTTGTTCATCTTATGCACCGAGGTGTTATCGGCTATGTGTGAGAAAGCTCATTTGGATGGTTCACTCCCGGGTGTGCGGGTTGCTCGTGGCTGTCCAGCTATCAATCACCTACTGTTCGCCGACGATACGATGTTTTTCTGCAGATCGAGTGCATCGAGTGTGGCGACTCTTCTGGATATCTTGCGGACCTATGAGAGCCTCTCTGGCCAAAGTATTAATTTTGCAAAGTCCTTGGTGACTTTCTCTGCAAAAACACCAGTGGAAGTGAAGACTCGGGTTAAGTCAGCGTTTTCAATAGACATTGAGGGCGGGCTTGGGAAGTATCTTGGACTTCCAGAGCATTTTGGCCGAAAGAAACGAGACATCTTTGCAGCTATCCTCAACAAGATCCGCCAAAAAGCCCATAGATGGACCTCTCGTTTCCTCTTCGAAACTGGGAAACAGGTCTTGGTCAGGACTGTTCTCTTTATGCAAGCATATCCAGTCGTTACTCACTCGATTTTGGTGGGACAACAACCCGGAGAAGAAGAAGATGTTCTGGATCTCTTGGGCCTCTCTTACTCAACCAAAGTACGCCGGCGAGTTGGGTTTTAGAGATATTGAAACCTTCAATGATGCCTTACTTGCAAAGATAGGATGGCGTTTGCTATTTGACCCTAACTCCCTGGTTGCTCAGGTTCTCTTAGGCAAATACGCTAGATTCTCCAGCTTCATGGAATGCTCTGCTCCATCTAATGCCTCCCACGGGTGGCGCAGTGTCCTGGCTGGTAGAGAGATCCTTCGCAAAGGTCTTGGCTGGGTCATAGGTAGTGGTGATCAGATAAGAGTCTGGCAGGATCCGTGGCTCTCTTGTGTCACTCCAATGACTCCTATCGGCCCTCCCAACGCACAAGATCAGAACTTTCGCATAAGTGACTTGCTCTGTCCACTATCTAATAGATGGGACAGAGACAAAGTCAATCTTTATCTCCCTCAGTATGAGGCATTCATCTTTCGTCTAGCCATGAGCTTTTCCCCTGCCCCAGACCGGTTAGTATGGCTCTTGGAGAAGTCTGGTAATTACTCCACAAAGACAGGGTATGGAGCCGGTATGCGTGATAACGTGTCAGCTATGTTACCAGTGGGGCTGGCTTCTTTCAACTAGACAAAAAAACATTTGGAATGTCAAGACGTCTCCTAAGCTAAAGGACTTCATTTGGAAGGTGGTGAGAAGAGCTATACCCGTTAGTGCTAATCTGGAAACCAGGGGATTCCCAAGCTTCAGATGCAAGAGATGCGATGGTGTGGAGGATGACCTACAATTTGTTCCTCCACTTTGATCTAGCCAAACAGGTCTGGGATGAGGCTCCCATCCTTTGCAGACCACCAGCTACGCTACCTTCATTGGCAACTTTCTTTGAGCAAGCTTGTTCGCTGACTGTCTTGCCTCCAGTTGGTCTCAATGTTCCCCTTTGGCCATGGATTCTTTGGAATCTGTGGAAGGCTCGTAATAAGCTATACTTTGAGAATAAATCTTTTTCCGCTATAGAAATCATCAACAAATCGATCAAGGACGCCAAGGAGTGGCAGGAGACTCAGGGATCCCTCCCAACGGTCGAACCAATCCCATCTCCTCCCTCAGCGAACCGCGGCGCCAGAACCCAAGCTTCGAGCAATATGATAGTTTGTAATGTTGATGCTGCATGGAATGCAGTTACTGAGAATTGTGGTATTGGTTGTGTTTTCTCAGGTACTTCCCACCCGATGCGACTCGACACGATTAGTGCGACGAGCAGCTTCGTTTCTTCGGCGTTAATGGCTGAGGCCCTCGCTATCTGGTCTGCTGTGATGTATGCCGCGTCGTCAAATGTGAAATTCCTGATGGTTATGTCGGATTCTCAATCCTTGATCAAGTTGATAAAGGAAGGATGTTCTACACCTCCATTGTTTGGCATTTTGTTTGACATTTATCACTTTAGTATTGCTTTTGATGTTATCTTTTTTTCTTACATTCCTAGATTGAGTAATGGGAAAGCTGATAGTGTGGCAAAATCAGCCCTCTCCATGCTTTCTATGACTCCCACCTTTGAGGAGTGAACTCTGTTTCTATTTGATGTATGAAAGTTTGTGTTTGTTCAAAAAAAAAAAAGAGATTATATTATTATACCATATGAGTCATAATTGCATTACTAAAAATGTAGCGTATTGTGACTATTAATAATATGGTGAAGTATCATTTTAGTAATATGAAGATATTATATTATTATACTATATGAGTTGTGATTGCATATAGTTTAGTGTATTCTTCAATTTGTATCCCCTTCTTATTATTTTAAAAACATTTTTTTTGTAAACTAACCTTATGCTCATGTGTTTATTATAACCATGCTATTTTCTATGTGGCAATATCATATACACTCTCAGCCCATTTTTTTAAAAAAAAACTTTATGTTACTGCACTAATTACATACACTCCCATTATCATTTAACATAATCATATCATACGAGCTTTAATAAATACTATACAAACGGATGATACATAACACTGGCCTCGATGATATTCATATAATACGAAGAGTTTTCATGGAATGTTGATAAGCTTTTCTATATGATCTCACACTCGATGATATTAAGATAATATAATTGTCATCTCATGATATTCGTCTGATATGTTTCCGTACTTCTAAACATATGTATTATGTATTCTTACTGTATGCTTTGTATAAAATATATATATCAACCATTTGTATTCCTATATGTTTTGTATAAAATTATTATATTAATATATATATCATCGATTATTATTACAAATATGGATCAATATAAAATAAATACAGTAAAATATGTATTATGTATTATATTATTATATGCTTTGTATAAAATTATTTAATTATTATATGCTTTGTAAAAGATATATAAACGATTTGTATTACTATATGCTCTATATTACTATATATAAAGGGGATATTAAAATGTACTAATATAATAATTTTATTATCAAACAATTTTCGTGTAATATAAAATATAGTAAAATTCGTTCTGGTCATTGTCATATACTATTTGATTTAACGGTTTTTTTTTCTGGTTTTGAACAACTTTTATATTTTTCGTTTTGTTCCTTATACAGCTTAGATTTTAAAATAAATTATTTTAGATTTTTTATATATTTTATTATATTATTTATAATACTTATAGCAGTATATTAAAAACCTAATTTTTGGCTCTCATTTATCTGATTCTTGTGCGTTTTGGTTGGGAGCTTTGATTGCAATCTTGGCATACACAATATATTTTTGAAAGCTTTTAAAGAAAAAAAACTGATTTGTTAATTTTGATAATCATTTTACAGTAGAATAATCTATCTTATTAAAGTTGTAGTACTCTTTAGGTTTGTTTGGAAACTTAAATAGTAGTAATAAAGAGTTTAATGTTGTTTGGCTATAAGTTTAAAGGAGTTGGGCTTTTAAACATTGTTATAATAGAATTGGACATTTGTTTAATTTATTTTATGTTATGGTTGGCTTTAATCATTTGGCCCATTGTAGTAATTTATGTTTTTAGTTTATATTTTATATAAAAACCATATTCAATTTTATTTTTTGTTGACTAAATTAAAAATAACATAGTTTTTAAGATAATAACAATTTACATTTCAAATAATTTAATATTCAAATATATTTTATGTAAAGTATTTTACATTATTCAAATTATCATAAAGACACAAAATATTTGAATAGTTTTAACTAAAATATTAAAATTTTGTTTTCGTAACTGGATATTTATCCGAAACACCTATCCCCCCCCAAAATCAGTTTTACCCCGATTAATCTAAAATTAATCATAGAAATCGTAACCAAACCGTTATCATATTGGAACCAAAAATTTATCTGATATTAGTCGGTTATTATAATTATTACCAAACTCAGCTCAAACCAAAAGAATCGAACCGGACGCAAATCAATTTATATAGATAACAGAACAGATCTTATATCTGTAGAATTAAAAAAACTACGAACATAAAGAATCCAACAAAACTTGAACCCAAAATCAAACCCCAGTCCTATTACATTCAATATGATCATAGTTTTTGAAATACGGTAACAACCGATGACTTATGAATATATTATATTTTTCCAAATTAAGTTAAACCCGCGCCGGTACGCGGGTCAAGATCTAGTTCAACATTATAATCTTTACTTAAATTTCAAAATTCAGGTGTAAATGAGTGAATCAATTCAACATATATTTCGTTTGTTGATTTATTCATTCATTGACTAATTGATTCAATGAATTTGGTTAACAACGGCAAGTTTTATTCACTCTCAATTATCATAATAATCCCCTTTTTATTATCGTGTATGTTAATAGGAAAGTGCCTGAATAGAATTGGAAAGCAGTATATGGAGCATTAAGTTTTGAGAAAATTACGGCAAATGTTTGGGGCCGTGCATACCCTATATTTTCTTAAACAAAAATATATATAAAGGAGCCGTCGCTCCTTCTCCTCAACACATTCTCAATTTCATTCAATCGTTCCCCTAAAACCCATTCGTAAACTAATTCCAAATGGCTGGCTTTAACTCAATTGCGGATTTGAAACCGTTTAAGTCAATGTGGAGAGTGAGGGTCAGTATTGTTCGATTGTGGAAGCAATACTCAGCTGCTAGTGGCCTAACCATTGAGATGTCGTTGATTCGAATGTAAGTTTTACTATTTTAATAGCATAATGTTTCACAGGAATAATATTCGTGTAAGTGTTGTTGATTCAGTTTCGTTGTGTCCGTGTTTTTTAATTTTCCGGGAGATAAGGTTCATGCAAGTGTGAAGAAGGATTTGGTTAACCAATTCGATCCCTTCTTAGCGCAAGGAAAAATATTGACTTTCACCAATTTCTCTCTCAATCATTCATGTGGCTCATACCGAAAAACAAACCATCTGTATAAGATCAGTTTCCTGTCAACAACCCATGTCAGATATTCTGATGATTTGCCTGCGGCTCTTAATGGGTTCACCCCTGTTAGCTTTCGTGCAGTTCTTGATAAAACTCTGAACCCCAATGTCTTGGTTGGTAAGTATCGTTAATATTTGCGGTTTAGCCTGTAGTATGTGATCACTACAAGAAAAATAGCCAACCCCGGAGCACGGATGGGGTTAGAATGCGGTCACGTGTATTGCAAGACATGCATCTACCAATGGATTTGGAGAAGAACTGATTGCCCGACGTGCAGAGGTGGATTACTTTGGTGATTGGTGGTGAGATATCATCTTCTTATCGTGAGAACCAGATTGTTTCCTGACGTATTGCTTGTTGGTTTAGTTCCTGCGGTTTGATTTCTGCTCTATGACAAATTTGATTTATGTTTTAAGTGTGGTTTATTTTTTGCTCTAAGACCCGTATGGTTTATGTTTAAAGTGTGGTTTAATTCTGCTTTAGAACCGTTGTGTATTATGTTTAAGTGTAGTTTAATTTCTTTTCGGTTTGATTTAGGGACTAAAATAGCATTTGGTTTTTGTTTTTTTAAGTAAATCTAAGCCCCTGAAAAAAAATTATGACTAAAAATTTATATAATTGGTTTTTGTTTTTTCTAAGTATATTTTGGTATAAAATCAATAATCCAAAATTTGTGGTGATGATTGTTTTGCATTAGTTTTTAGTTTCAGTGTTTTTTATTTATTTTTAGATTTGGTTTTAGATTTAGATTTTTAGTTTTTAGGTTTCTATTTTTGATTTTCAGATTTTGGTTTTAAGTTTTTAGATCCGTTGAGTTAGTTTGAACTTATATTACCAACAAACAAATCCCAAATAATCAAACATTTAACTGAAAATTGAAAAGATAATTTTTTTTTAAAACAGTTACAACAGTTTGTTTTGTAAATAAACTAAAGCAAAAATATAAAATCAATTGTTAATACAAAATCTCGCATTTAAACAAAAATAGTTTGCTTAAATTTTATATATTTTTTTACTTATATTTTTATTAATTTTTACTTATACTTTTATTAATTCTTACTTATATTTTATATGATTTTATTAAAGTTTATATGTAAATATAATTTATATTTATTTGATAATAATAATAATAATCGTAAAAATATAAGTGTTGTTTATATAATTTTTATTAATAAATATGTTACACGGATTGAGAAACAACTAAACAAATCAAAGAAGTATTAGTTGCACTGATATCAATGAGTACTGGATTTTGTTCACTGGCTAATAATTCTCAATAAGTAATCTTTATCTAAAACTCAACATATTTATAAATACTAATAAAAAAATTTTAAAATATTTCTTATTAATTTGGATGCTCTAATCGGTGACTTGGGTGGCTTCTCCTCTGGACCGGCCCTGCTACTCTGATATTGTTTATTCCACTTGTTCTTAAAGACGACACTATCACGAATATCCCATTCATAGCCCAAGACAAGAAGATTAGCGGTGATATTTAGATGGACTTGGGTTTGGCATTTTTCACGGCTCAATGGGGTATATTGGCATTTTTCAATGGGGTATATTCTATGTCAGTTCTTATAAAGCAAGAGGAACTATATATTGGAAGTTCTTTGATGAGATATCCATTACAGGTGGTCTAGGTACCATCTGTATTTTAACAGCATTTATCATGCATTATTAATTAGGGTACTCATCGAGTTTTAGTCAGATCGGGTCTAAGACCCACATATTCTCCATAACAAGACCCAATAAAATAAAAACATTGGTTTGGTTCCTACCCAGACCAGGTTTTTTCAGATCGGTTTCGGGTCAAATCTTCGGATCCTCGTAAAATGGCCAGACCTAGTTTAAGGAAAACAATTTTCTTTTGTGCACCAGAAAGGAAAACAACTAATTTACTAAAAACTAAAAATGATAATTTAAAAATTTAAATATACCAACTGCGCATAACGCGGTAATAACCTAGTATGTCATAATAGCTTCAAAGAAAGCCATTAAAAGAAGCCAACAAGTAATGGTACATTCTTATATCAAACAAGTCATTAATATTCTGATAAGTCTCTTTTAAGAGAGGACACTCCTCAACATCAGCGAGAAACCATTCATTATGCTACTGTCAAAATAGATAGATGTATTGGCAATATAGATAGAGTAAGTACGTCTCTAACAACGCCTCCTGCAGCTGCTATAACCATAGAGGTAAAGGGTGCTATTCCAGGGCCAGGTGAGAGTCTCCTGGATTTTAGGAATTATCGGTTGTTTGATTGCTTAAATAAATAACACATAGAATTTGATCACCAATTTCCCGGCCTTTAGCATGGTACGCCTCGGGTGGGAACCTGTTACGGCCCTAAATCCAGTAGCTGAACCAGAAGTCCATCCAACACCCCACTCACCCACCCAAGGCGCCAAGCAGAACATCTGTGCACTAAATATTACATATCTCATAAACCCAGAGGGTTTGAATCATGAAAAAAAATTTCATGGATTCTATACTCAGTACGAAGTCTACCCCAGTTTTAATTTCAAGAAAAAACCTACGGAGAAAGAAGTTATGAATTTTACAAGACAGAAGTTTTGCCAATCCATTCATCTGCGAGCATCATTCGACTGTAGGAGGAGTTTCAAGCCTAATGAAAGAAAGGCCCAAACCAAAACCGATCATAGAAGTCACGAGGAGTTTGTCAGCTTTCCATAAAGCCCAAAAACATGAGAAGGGGACGAGTAAACCAGGAGATATGATCAATTTTCCCTAACCGGCCAAACCAGCTCTACACTTGCCTTATTTGGAAGATCCGAGTTTTGCCTCAATCCAATCTCAAGAAGACAACCAAGAGACCTTCTAATTCATTCAGAGGCACTCCAAACATCTTAGGAAGCACCAGAACACATGGGATCAGGCGGATCTCAATCCGACCAGAAGAGAAAACCGATTAATCCCAATTGGCCAAACTGACATCAATTGAAGAGAAGCTTAACCTAATTCAGTTTGGTCCGACCCAAACCTTTTTATGGAAGCCAGTAGATATTCTATACCATCAAGAAAACCTTATCCACGAGCCAGAGGATTTCCATCAGTTCCTACTATGAACCAGCCCACATAGGATCAGGAGGATCCTCATTGACCCCATCTTGCCTTATTTGGAGTCTTAGCCATTAAAACTCCAATAGCTCTTTTGCCAAGAGTTTTTGCACGAAACCAGCACCTTCCAAGCCACCCAGAAGGTCCCAAAGAAGCTCTCTTATCCATTAAAACCATCCAGGTTTAAGAAGAAACAAGTTCCTCACTTGGAGCCAAAGATCCCACTAAATGCTCCAACGGCTAGTTTTCGATTTCTTGCTTTGTTTTTGATTTCTTTCTTTCTTATTCTTTTAGAACGTTAGAACCATTGTCTCTGAGCATTATATAAGCTTCTATACGTTCATTGTATCATTTATCTTTCAACCATCTAAGTTTATAAGAAGATTATTCAGATTTTTATCAAAGTTTGTTCTTTGCATAAAATATCAATCTTTAGGATTCAAAGTGTGATTCTTTGTAGTCTTATTAATTTCGTGAGTCTAGTTTGTTTGTGAAAATCAAACAAGCTCAGTACACAGGTTGAGAGAGTCAATCACATTGATCCACCATCCCACCAGATTGAGAGATTCAATCAAAGCTTCATCCGCAATTCCACTTCAATCCATCTATTGATTAAGATGAGAGAGACCTTAGTCCAGCTGCTTGATTCCGCCCTATCTATCATTTTTACTATGTTTATTCATCTTCTGTTCATCTCGTTTAACCCATAAAAATCATTCCTTTTGTTTCAGGTACAAATCACAGCCCTCACAATCACTCCCACAAGCCCTTATCGTTGTACCGGAACCATCCATCAGGAACCTCTGATCCTCACTTTGTGCAGTCTGGTTTCCAGCCTGTAACAGAACTGTCTCCCACAACTTCCACTATCAATCAAAGGGGTTTACACAAACGCTCTAAGCGTTCTCCTCGTATAACACATGACACCATACAAAGAACACAACAAAGAATAAGAAAGATCAAAGAAACTCTCTCCCGCAAAGACATGACTCGAACAATGCTTTGCTTAGTTTCTTCTCTAGCCTGATCTCTCTTTAGCTCTCTCTTTGTTCTTGTGTTCTCGGATCCTCTCTCTCCAGGATGATCTTCTACGTCCTTAGCAACTTCATATTTATAGTCATGACTTATTTCCTGATCTCATAAGGCTTAGGGTCGGCCAAGTCTTTAATCATCTTTAGTAGGTGATACACAAATTTCTTTTTATGGGACGTGAAGTCAAAGCTGTTTTGATTTGGGTTTGGACCCAACTCAGACCAATTTTCCATCTCATGAAGATTTGATATATGAAGCTCATTACTTACAGTGGAGATCAATTTGGACGACTAGTCAACTTCTTCTATTTTTAACACTGGTTTGGCTATTTCTTCTATTTTTAACACTGGTTAATTATGCATTACAAACTATGAGAAATATTACATAGAAGATATTACAGTCGACAATTTTACCTGTATTATGCGGATTCACGTATGACTGCATCATCCTGAGCCCCCCTATGAGATCCATTCCTGACGGTACTCTTTGTGTCATGCTGAAGATCTCTTGTAAACTTTTTTCTCCAATAATCTACATAATTCGCCATTCACCTTCTTCGGGAATTGAAACCCACTTGGTGTAGAAACTGCGTAGTCTGAGATTTGAACCCTAGTGTAGAAGCCTTTAAACCTTAGCCACTAAACCTTAACCATTCACCACGGCTACTTCTTCAGTGATGGCTTTTTCGTTCTGCAAACAATGATTTTATTTCCTTTTCTTGTCACTGATTTTTTTTTTCAAAAGATATTAAATATATAATAATGTAAGTGTATTGGTTGGTGAAACTAGAGGTTCATTATTGGGGGTGAATCCAATCCAAGAATAAATCTTTAGTTTATATATATCCTAATAGTGGACATGACTGTGAGTAGTGAATGTTTAATGCCAAACGCCCTGACAACATCTTGTTCCATTATCTCTTGTGTCGCAACTCATCTTTGTGAGTCGAAACTCCAAGAAATCGGAAGTTAACACGAATTTGGTGTAGGCGTTCCTGAATCTTAGAGGAAAACACTGTGTTGTTTTGAAGATCAAATGCGTTGACTTGTTCTGCCCGTCCCGTGATAATTGGGTGAGTAAAAGACAATATTGCCCATGAAGTACTTTGGAAATTACAAGAAAATTAAATGAGAAACAACACATTACTGAGTGCCAAGATGAGGCCAAAGACGTAAAACAGCCTGAGTATTCAAGCAGGTCAATTTCACCAAAATGATAAAACTCGTTTCACTTCATTCCATTCACTACCCCTCCCGACTCGAGAAGTTCTGTCTTCTTCGTTCTTTCTGATTTCGCTAAGGTGAGTTGATCTATACGCACCAGTGTTCCGGAATCATACTATTAGAATATTCAATTCGAACATTCTGTTATCAAAGCCTGGTTCTATTTAGTTGTTAGCGGGCTAGGGTTTGCTTGATTAATTACATCATTTCCCTTTTTTTTTTTTTTTAATTTATGTAACTGATGGAATCTGTATTAGTGAATCGACGGGATCGAATCTAAGAAAAAAATGGGAGGAGGAGGAGGAGGAGAAGGAGGCGATTTCAGAGCGAAAGTATGGAGTATGTCAGGTGGGCCTTACTGTAGGCCCAAGCACTGGCGTCGGAACACGGCGTTTGCAATGTTAGGAGTTTTCCTTGTCTGCATCCCCATTGCCATGAAATCTGCCGAGCTCGAGGTAACATTCTTCTTCGCTTCGCTTCTTTGGTCCCTTCCTTCATCCTATGCTGCCTACATCCTCCAATTTTTGATGTTACAGTCTCTGTGAATCCATTGTAGATAACTGTCGTTTATGTATATATATTTCACAAGCAGGCGCAGTCCTCCTGAAGTACGTTATAATATTTGTTGCAAGTAAAATTGAACAACCTTCTCTTACCTAGTTTCATTTGTTAGTTTCATTAACTCCCCTTCCCTACTTTGTGATTGCCAATGATTCATCTGTACAGTATTCGCTAATGGTAACCTATTTGTGACCTGAATTTGATTTGCACCCCGTTAATAAATCTCTCTCGAGAGACTTTGTTTCCCATTGCCATGTTACTTTTGTGTTTGTGTTTGTGTAGCAGTTTTAGGAGATATAAGTTGATTCTTTTGCTCTAGTTTTTCGACCATGAAATCTAATATTCTTCAACTCATGTGCATCAAATATGGTTGAAAGAGTGGCTTGGGTTTTAGTATGGACTTACATTGTCTCTTGTCATTTGTCACAAGAACCCAGTATATTTTATATTTGTGCTACTCTATAGTTTGCACATTCTTGTTTGATGATTACGATATTGAGGGAAATCTTTGTATGTTGATTTTTTACAGCAAAGGCCACACATGCCGGTACGCCCCATTCCGTCACAGATATGGTGCAAGAACTTTGGAACCAAGGACGATTACGAAAAAGAGCATTAAAGCCTGTGTTGTGTTGCTTGCTTTGGAGAGAGAAAGAACTCTTTTGCTTCATCTCTTATTTTGCAGACAATGTGAGTATGAAAATACATCTGTCTTTCATCTTCGCAGTATTGTGACCAGAATAATTTGTCTTTGCCTTGCCATGTAGAGAACAACACATGGAATCTTCCCAAATTTAATGTTATTCCAAAATCCCAGTTGATTAATTAGTATAATATCTGGGCCGGTTCTATCTAAGGTAGAATCCATCTAAACATTGTTGTGCGGTTTTAGTTTGATCGACATTCAAAAGAATCTGCAAATAAAGAAAGGTACATGACGATTATACCAAAATGCCGAATAGGTAGGTAGCTAGCTAGAGTTTTTGCATTTGATGTTCAATGGATGTTGTTAATCTTTATTTATTCTTCTTTTTTAGCATTTTGTTCTAAAGTGACCAAGTGTGTTAAGGTCTTAAAATAATGAAACAAGACACCTTTGATCAAAACTCAAGACACAGAGTAAAAGTAATGTAAAATATATTTATAAGACTGCACATTTTGTTTCTGCTACGCATACACGAATTTTTAAAATCAAGATAACACGGTACATTGTTTCAAAAAAAAAAAAAAAAAAAAAA
>CAKOAT010428487.1:0-107343 GCA_932364175.1 Eruca vesicaria subsp. sativa | reverse complement strand
AATTAAAAGCGCGTTTTCAAGTCGCCACAGCGAATATAAATATTAAATGATGGGTTTTCTCTTAAAATGCTCGAATCTCTCATTTTCTTTAATTTAATTTCTAGTATTTTGTATTTAATTATTAAAGGAAGGTGTAATAATTTTTTAAAACCAGAGGCACGCACACGCATGGGTAAAAGCGGGAATAAGTCGGACGTCAACACGGAAAACACATGTCAATGATACTATATATACTGTACAATGGTGAGTTTGTTAAAAAAAATGAATTTCTGATTCCTGAATCCTGAATCCTGAACCATCCACTGAGACGATATATTGACATTTCCATATAATACCCTTACTGCCCCTTCTCATTCGAGCAACGCAGCTTCAGCTTGTTTCCATTTCTTGCGTTGTGACTTTACCAAATGAACTACTTTTTTTTTTGTTAAATCTGAAATTAAATAGGGTAATTAGACAAGCAGTGAATTATTAAATTATTGATGGGTATTAAATATTTGGGGAAAAGAAAGACTTATATTAATTTATGGTCAGACCCTTGATCTTATTAAAAAATCACACACAGGGCAGTCCTCAAGACAGCTTCTTCCTCTTCTTATACTCTCTCAAAGCTGCAGAACATTGAATTCACACTGCAAGAAGAGGAGGACGACCAAGAAGAAGAAGAAAGAGATCAAAGGCTAAACCTTGTGTTACAAGTTTTGTCTAGTTTTCGTTCTCTCCCTAGCAATTGGGTATTGAGCATTGGTCGGATCCTGAGAGCGATGATGATGTGGAAGAACATTGCTGGCTTCTCTAAGAAGGCGGCTGCTGCTGCTGGCAGAACAAGCGGATCTCGGAGGTGGTTGTCGACGGCGATACCTGGACCTTGCATCGTCCACAAGCGTGGTTCCGATATCCTTCACGATCCATGGTTTAACAAGGTCATCCCTTCTCTCATCCTCATTAATTAACTCAACTAATGCTGAATTAGTATAAATCATCCTCTGTTTGGTGCTTTAAAGTTTGTTCCTTTTTTTTTGGTTTTGGACAGGACACAGGTTTTCCTTTGACTGAGAGAGATAGATTGGGGCTAAGAGGCTTGCTTCCTCCTCGTATCATCTCCTTTGAACAGCAATATGACCGTTTCAGTTAGTCTCTCTCTCTCTCTTTGATCCTTTTTTTTTTATAGATCATTCATTATTATGCATTTTCTGAGATTTCTTTGTTTGTATAAACAAACATATTTGCAGTTGATTCCTTTCGGTCCCTTGAGAGGAACACACAAGGGCAGCCAGACAACGTTGTCTCTTTAGCCAAGTGGAGGATTCTCAATAGGTTGCATGATCGTAACGAGACTCTCTACTACCGAGTGAGTTCAAAGTTTCCTTCTTCTTTTTTTTTTTAATTTTCCGTGAGACAGAACTAACTCTTGTTCTCTGCAGGTGCTTATTGATAACATCAAAGATTTTGCACCAATTATATACACACCCACCGTTGGACTGGTTTGTCAGAACTACTCGGGTTTGTATAGAAGACCCCGAGGAATGTACTTCAGTGCCAAAGACAAAGGAGAGATGATGTCCATGATCTATAACTGGCCAGCTCACCAGGTTGATATGATTGTCATCACTGATGGTAGCCGTATCCTTGGCTTGGGAGACCTTGGAGTTCAAGGTATTGGGATTCCTATTGGAAAGCTCGACATGTACGTGGCTGCTGCGGGAATCAATCCACAGAGAGTATGTCTGATCTGTTTTTGTTTGGTTCTTCTGTATAAGAAGACACATGTTTCATCTCCTTATTTGTTCTGGTGCAGGTTTTGCCAATTATGTTGGATGTGGGCACAAATAATCAAAAGCTCCTACAGAATCCTCTCTGTAAGCTACTTTAGATGATGTACTTCTCTGGATGTGTTTCTTTTGACACTTCATTTATGTATCTTCTCGATTTTATAGATTTAGGACTTAGACAACCTAGGTTGGAAGGAGATGAGTACCTTGAGATTATTGATGAATTTATGGAAGCTGTATTCACTCGTTGGCCTAAGACCGTAGTACAGGTACATCTTAGTTTCTACTTTGGTTTTACCTTCTGGTGGTGGTGAGGATGACTAGAATGGTTGTTTCCATCATGATAGTTCGAAGATTTCCAAGCGAAATGGGCTTTTGAAACTTTGGATAGATATCGAAAGAAGTTTTGCATGTTCAATGATGATGTCCAGGTATGTTCTCATCATTGTATTTCAACTGGTTTTACTTTTATAGCTACTCTTTTTTTCTTTAGTAACAACATTGGCGTATGGTTTCTCAGGGAACTGCTGGTGTTGCTCTCGCTGGACTATTGGGAACTGTAAGAGCCCAAGGTCGGCCTTTGTCAGACTTTGTGAACCAAAAGATTGTTGTTGTGGGAGCTGGAAGGTACTTGTAAAATCCTTTACTAATGTATTTTTTATTTCTGCAGTAACTTTCATCTCATCTTCGTATTGTAATATTTCTTCTGTTCCTTCCAGTGCCGGGCTCGGTGTAACTAAGATGGCAGTACAGGCAGTTGCGAGAATGGCAGGCATCAGCTTCGCTGAAGCAACGAAAAACTTTTACTTGATAGATAAAGATGTAAGTTTCTGTTTTCCACTGTATGGGTTGTTCTTGCTTGATAATAAATAAGCAATAACTATGCTTTCGTAGTTCCAAGGGTCAATTGACTTTGAAACTGTCATAATATTGCCCTATTTAGAGCTTGCTTTAGGATATTGTTGTAAGCTATCCACTTATAGCTTACCTATAAGAAGTCACAAACATTTAGTAAGTTATCCAGTTGACATTCTTTGTTGTATTGGTCAGCATATTGTTTTCTTCATATACTTGCTTGGTAAGATCTTGAGTAATCTAATGAAAACGACTGATTGGGCTTAAGGGTCTTGTCACCACGGAGAGGACAAAACTTGACCCAGCAGCTGTACCTTTTGCCAAAAATCCAGCTGAGATACGTGAGGGAGCAAGTATCGTTGAAGTGGTAAGCCTAAGCCTTAATTGTATTCTTGACTTGCCCGGTTAGTTGACTTAATGTTCTTTCTGTAGTATTGTCCATGAAAGTCAGAGATAATAATATTGTCCTTTAACAAAATGTTCAGGTGAAGACAGTGAGGCCACATGTTCTTCTTGGTTTATCTGGAGTGGGCGGCATCTTCCATGAAGAAGTAGGTGACCTTTTCCAACAAATATGTAGTTTTATGGTATACTGATTAACAGTTATACTTATATGGTTTACTGGTTTCAATTATGCAAAGGTTCTCAAAGCAATGCGAGAATCTGATTCATGCAAGCCCGCCATTTTTGCCATGTCGAATCCCACCTTGAATGGTTTGTGTGTTTTAATGTTTACAAAATAACGTAACATTTTCCTTGAAAGAAGATCTGATCTGAATACTTTTTCGGTGTGTGACAGCCGAGTGCACTGCTGCTGATGCATTTAAGCACGCCGGAGAAAACATAGTCTTTGGAAGCGGAAGCCCATTTGAGCACGTTCAACTTGGTACGTTATAGTGAGGTCTTCACGTAGGTCTTTTGTAACTGTAGTTGCTTAAAATCTAAAAACTATTCCTTTGTACTTGCTCTACTTGCAGAAAATGGTAAAGTTGGGCATGTGAATCAGGCCAACAACATGTACCTATTCCCCGGGTTCGTTTCCTTTCTTAGAAGCTGCTTCAGTAAATCACATTTCAAATGCATTTTATATTCAGCTCAAATCAACTGTGCTTATTATCGTTTACAGGATCGGGTTAGGGACACTTCTATCTGGTGCACGTATTGTAACTGATGGAATGCTGCTAGCTGCTGCTGAATGGTAAGAAGATTGCATTTGGTTCTCTTCTATCTTATGAAATAGTAATGCTGACGATTATAACTATACTGCCAAAATATAATGCAGCCTTGCGTCCTACATGACTGACGAAGAAGTTCAAAAAGGCATCCTTTACCCTTCAATCAACAAGTATTATTTCCTCTGATTCACTCTCATTCTTATCCGTTGATTTTTGTTTGATATCTAAAACGATTTGGACAAAATGCAGCATCCGACACATAACAGCTGAGGTTGGGGCGGCTGTTCTAAGAGCTGCGGTTTCTGATGACATTGTAGAAGGACATGGGGATGTTGGTCCCAGAGATCTCAGTCACATGTCTAAGGTATCAAAACAAATTGTGATGTGTTGTAGAAGTTTGAATCTAAATGCATATTTTTTTTGTTTTTGAATCAACAGGAGGAGACAGTGGATTACATCACACGGAACATGTGGTTCCCAATTTACAGCCCTCTCGTGCACGAGAAATAGACTCTTTGAACTCTCAGCTTACATAGAATAAGCCAAAAGACTGACCATTTTTGTTTTGTTTTCTGTTCTTTGCGATCAACAACAACATTCTTTATCCTTTTCTCTCTCAGTATGTGCTAGAAAATCAATGATGATAATGTTTACAAAACAATGCAAAAAGAAGGCTTGAGGAACCAAAAGGGTAGTTTTGGGTCACATGTTCCTTGTCATTTTCTTACAGTTATGTTTTGAATGAATATATATAACTTTATATACTCCACTCAATCCATTGGATCAGACAGTGATCATGAAATGTGAAGTGTTAATTTACGGAATAATGAAGAAAGAGTGGTGATTGTGGGAGGTACTGGCTACTTGGGTTATCTATATGACAGGCATGTAACAAATTCGACCTTTATGTATCTGTCTCTGAATCAATCCAATCTTGTTTTGGACCAAAGGAAGAACAACCTTACAGTGCAAAATGAAGATGTAGATAGGATAAAAGAGAGGTGTTAAAAAGCATATGTAAAAAGCACTTAATAAAAAAACATACGTTGGTAGTAAAGAACATTCAGTTGAAAAGTCGACCGATTAATGTACACAGCCAAAATAAAACTAGAATTACATATTTTAAACAAATCAGCAGAAACACATAATAATATAAGAAAATAGAAAGATAGAGAAAGGCTAAAGGTAAAAGGAGAAAAGAGAGAGAGAGATAAAGAGGGGGTGTCAGTTAAGTCTGCGCCGAGTGAAAGCAGGGTGAATGGTTCTTCTTCCGTCCAAAGAATCAAGTTTGTGAGTAAACTCTCGGACTCTCTTTACAACTTTAGGTATGTTTTGAGCGTTCCTGGACATTATTTCCTTGAGCTGAATCATCTTCTGTTCACACTCTTGCTCTTCAGTTCCTGCATATACCGAAGAAGATTTGTTGATAATATATAAAAGTATAAGAGATAAGAGAGATAGAAGACAAAGATCAGTGCAGGCTCTTGTGTTTCTCTACAATACCAAGAACCTTTCTAAAAGAAAAGGTCTCCTATGAAGTACTACATACAATGGGCACAGGTTTCATTATATCCAAAAGAAATCATTAAAAAAAAAAAACTAGCTTAGAGACCAAGTATGGAATGGGTGAATAATCAAAATAAGAAAACAAAGCATCAGACTGAGACTCTGCAAAAGACAAATCAATTTGGAGTGCAGGCACAAGGTACATATATTGCAAACAAAAAACAGTATGATAGATTTAGAATTCCCAAGGGGCATAAATAAACACAATCATCCGGAATAGGAAACTTGTGGATACATAATATAAGATATAATCTCTCCTCCACCACAACCCAAAATTCACCCATATGCTGCTCAATGAGATGTATTTAAACGAACCCAAAAATGTAAAACAAAAAAAAACCCTAATTTTTCCATCTGCTTTCAGTTCGTTCACAATGAAATGGGTGATATTCAAAATTCGATTTTGCTAAGAACCCATAAAATAAAAGGAAGATTGAGCGAAGGAGACAGACGGAACCTGCTGAGATAGTGAGGCGATTAGAGGAAGAGGGAAGCTGAGGATCCGACCCGGAAGCGATGTTGGGGAAGGTATGAGAGGAGGAGGAGAGCGCGGAATCAAGGGTGTTCCTGAGATGTTCCGGTAGGGTTTTTCTGTACTCTGAAACCTTCTGCGCCATCTCCGTCACTTCCGACTCCAATTTCTCAAGCTCTCCTTCATCTATCAGCTCCGATCCCTCCGACTCGGGAATTAGGGCCATTTGATTCCTTCAATTTTATTTTGAAACCCCCCTTTCTTTCACCTCTGGGTGATATATTCGTTGAGATTTTCTGATATGGAAAAAGTTAATGAGAGGGGTTTTTCAAAAAGTGAGAGCGTATTAACGAATCCTCTCTTTAATACTCTTTCGACTAGCTGTGTTTATTACTCAATCTGTTTCTAAATAAGTGTCACTTTAGCCATTTAATTTTGTTTCAAAAAAAGTGTCATTCTACAATCCCAATGTAATTTTGTACATTAAATCTATTTTTTACCCTTTTGAATAACCAATAGTATTTTACTTAAATTATTTTCATTTAATTAAACATACATTAAATAGGTATATATTAGTCTATTATACAATTTTCTTAATTTATGTGCAAAGAGTCAAACTGACACTTATTTAAAAACAGAGGGAGTATTAATAACAAAGGACAGTTACCGCGTCTCTCCACTAAAACGACCTCCATTTGTCATCGACTCACCATCAAATAAGAAATATTTACTTTGACAGTCACAACTACAACTCAGAGTTTTCAATTACTCTAAAATAAAAGACACTTTGAATTTTCTAGACACATTCTACCTCTTGAATGACTATAACACCTTTTAATTACATTAACACCTCTTTAAACTAATTCACCAACCACAACTAATTAAATAAATAAATAAATATATATATATATATAGAAAGGCACATAAAAACACTCTCTTTTTCTTCTGGCTTCTCCTATTGTCTCACCTTTTTATCTCGACCATCTCTTAACAATCGAAAGGAGAAAGAGAGAGAACAATGATTTATTTTGTCTACAGTCCATATGTATTCTCTACATTTTTTTCTTTTAAAGTATTGTTTTTTTGGACTGATTATTTTTCCGATTCTGGGACCAAGCCGCCAGAATTTACCTTCCCCCAAGTTTTAGGTTATTGGGTGGCTACATCCTCATTTCGAACTGTCGTCTATTACCCGTCAGAAGAGTTTCTCGGTGAACCTATGGAGGAGACTGTAAACTTTGAGCATGATAAAATTTTCGTCACCGTTTTTGACTATTGAGGTATACAATATATCTGATCTCGATAGACTATAGCTCTGTTGCCAAGATTGTGTAATTCATAACTATTGGGATTTCTAACTTTTTTATGTTTTCTGAGGGAATTGTGGCTTAGGATGATGACAAAACTTGTTTTGCTTCCTGAAGTGAGAACCTCGAGTGTTTTGATATATGATGGATGATGTTATGTTTGAGTTTCAGTCCATTCACAAAACTCTGTCCACAATCATCCATCCACAAAGCTCTGTCCACAAACATTATTGGGATTTCTAATTTTAGATGTTTGAGTTTCAGTCAATCCACAAAACTCTGTTCACAATCATCCATCCACAAAACTCTGTCTACAATCATTTATTGGGATTTCTAATGTTTTATGTTTGAGTTTCAGTCCATCCACAAAACTCTGCCCACAACATTCATCCACAAAACTCTGTTCACAAACATTTATTGGGATTTCTAATTTTTTTATGTTTGAGTTTCAATCCATCCACAAAACTCTGTACACAATCATCCAACCACAAAACTCTGTCACAAGCTTATGTGTGAGAGCTTAGAGTAGAGGAGGATATCTTTCTACGGTGTGGAGGAGAAAACCGTGGATTTGTGTGGTTAGAGCTGGCGGGGAAGTTGGTCGGGGACCGTGGAAGATGTGGAGGAAGAGACGGTGGATGTAACTAAAGTGAGTTGTGTGGCTTTTGGGTTGTGAATGATTGTGTAGGGCTGACAGAGAAGATGGTCGGGGATAGTGGGAAGAAAGGACAGTGATGATTTGACGGTGGAGAAGGTGTGGATGGAAAACACAGTGGATGCAAATGAAGAAGATTTGTGTAGCTGGTGGATATGTGAGATGGTTGATGGCGTAGATGATGAAGCTTATGCGTGAGAGCATAGAGTAAAAGAGGAGATTTTTCTACGGTGTGGAGGAGGAGACCATGGATATATGTGTCTGGTGATTTGTGTGGCAAGAGTTGGTGGGGAGTGTAGAAAAAAATGTAAAATTTGATGATGGATTAGACAAAACTAGTGGTGGAGAAAAGAAGTTATAACTAACAGAATTTAAATGAACTTTAAAATCACGTGGCTCATAATTAATCTAACAAATAAACAAATCTAATATTAATTAAAGACTAACTAATAAAAAGCAATTTCTAATCACAAAGGTCCAACTATTTTTATAAATGTCAAAAGACAAAAATGTCATAAAACAACATTGAAAGAAGAGAATGTGCTTCTCTAATAGAAAGTGTTCTTTAAAATAAGAAGAAAGACAAATGTGTCTAATAATGTAAGTCTCTCTCATAACTAGGCCTGGGCGTTTTTACCCCATACCGAACTCTCTACCTAAACCCGAACCGAAAAAACCGAAACCGGATCTGAACCGTTATATAAGAATATCCGAATGGGACTTGAGAGCTTGATACTTTGGAGTATATGTATAACCCGAACCGAACCGAAATCCAAACTTGGATCCGACTATATCTGAAATTAGTGAAATATGTTACTATTTTTATATATGTTAACGAAATTTAGATGTTTTAGAATATTTTAAATTTTTAATAGATTATTTTATTTGTTATTTTGAATAACTTTTAACTAATTTATGTAGTTTGGCTTGTTTTTAGTTAGTTTTGTGAATAATTTAAATATTTTGAGTATTTTTTTTTAACAATTTTTTAAATTTTAAAAAATATTTTTCAACGATTTTATACATTGGTTATAACCCGATCCCGAACCGAACTTAGAGGAACCAAACCGAACCCGACCCGATAATTAGTAAAACCCGAATGGGACTTATGCACATGGTACCGAAAATCCAAAAATCAAAAACAACTGAACCGAATCCGACGGGGGCCCGAACGCCCAGGCCTACTCATAACTAGGCGTTCGGGTACCCCTTCGATTTCGACGATATTTCAAATTTTCTGAGTATTTCGGTGTAACAATATAGAACCCATTCAAATATTTTTATCTATCAGATCGGATGTAAATATTTTTAATTTGGGTTCACTTATTTCTTATATTTAAAATTTTACCATTAACTTAATTATTTTTTTTTAATTTTTAATAATTTGACCGATTAATATGTTTAAAGATAAAATTTGAAAATAGAAAGACACTAAATTAGTTATTATTTTAATATTTTTAAATATAACTTTTTAATAAATGAAAAAAGAAACTTACATATATTTTAAATGAGTAGTAAATTATTTTTTCTGTAATTATATGTACACTAGCTGATCCGCCCGCGCGGATGCGCATGTATAATTCTCATGCTTAATGATATAGGCAGTTCATATGTTGAGTGCTTCTAATTAAAATCTTAATATGAAAAATAGCCGACAATGAATCATAAATAAATTTATATCATAAGTAATCCTAATTATTAAAAAACCAAATTAAATATTAAAATTTACGTCGGCTATTTTTGTTGAAGAACCTTGATCTTCGTCTGACATTGAACTCGATGTTTTTTCTCTGCTTCTGGATGATGGAGTTCGTGCAAATTCTTCTGCTGCTTCGCACTCGTGATCCGAAAACTTTACAGTAGGCGACTACAAAAATAAACAACCGACAGTTTAAGTAATGTTATCAATGCATAATATATTTAATCACAAAAGAATACTACCATTATTATAGGCAGTTCTGCAAATTGTTCAATCATATATGCATCATCAGCCATTAATTCAACAACATAAGGTGAACTAATGCCTTTTTGATTCTTTGAGTCTATCTTGATCTTAAATAATAATCTCCTACCAACTTAGTCTGTTAGAGTTTGAGGAACTTCTTGAACCTCTGCAGCTTCTTCAATTAACTCTAAATCGGGTCTACCATTGAGTTTATTTACAGCTTCGTTAAACAAAATAAACTTTGTATCCGTTTCTGATTCACCAGAGACACGCAGAACCAAGAAGTAACTATAAAAAATAAAAAAGTATCAACTTAAGTAATAATTAATAAGATCATGCATGATGAATAGAAAATGTTAATACCTGTAGATAACATCTTTGATGTCATTGTGTTTAATACAGTTGTATCGAGGTTTATGATGAAGGCCATCATGCTCAACATCAGAATCATCTCCATATGGTTGAACTTTCTTTTTGCAAAGCTTACATGCAACATAGTACCATTTTTTTGACAAATCAGCAGTCTATTTTAGCAAAAACCACCCATTTTCCAACCTATAATTAAAGTAAATTAGATGTTGGAAACAATTATAAAAAAATTTAACATCTTGACAGAGAATTTTTTAGTTACCGATCTTGAATCAAGAATTCTTGCAATAGTTTTCTTTGTATTAATCACAAGCATCTCATTGTGAAGTGAAACTGCAGATCCAAATGAAACTTGACTGTCACTATGTGTGACCAATTGATTCCCGCATGATAACCTTCAGAACATAAACAAAAAAATATTATGACAACATTAAGACTTAATTTGAAGTAAATAATAATAGTAATATTAAATTAGTAGAGCAAGTGTGATATACATGGATGTAAACTTCTTCACTTCAGCAGTTTCTGAATTGAGAAAGATTTGCGTTGAGTTGAATATATTTGATATGGAGAAGTTACCTACATATTAATCAATGATTTGATCAAATATTTGTAAAAGATACTTCACAAAGATAGGTATAAATAATTTTCGAGTGTTATAGTTACCTTTGTATTCCTTGATGCATGCAAACTTAATGACACATATAACAATATATGTATTGTTCTCTTTAGTATAGTTCATCACTTTCTTGGCAAAGTCACTCCACAAAGTCCTTGTTCGATCACTCTTTGTACGTTTTATTTCTGCCAAAGCGGTTTCCCTCTTTTCCTGATATCTAGCTTGCTCCTTCATTAGATCTGAAACAGTGGGTATTTGTTTCTCCAATAGTTCAAGGGTCGATTCTGGAGGAAGGCTGGATGGAAGGATCGATTCTGAAGGCTTTTCCTGGCTCATAACTATACTCAGCTCTTTCAAGGAAGTACCACCTGCGGACAAATCTGTTGCTTTACCCCCCTTGGGCAAGCTCTTCTTTGCCGCGTTCGACCTATTAACACTTTCACTTTCTCCCCCAGCAAGATCCATTTCAAATTGTCCAGTCAATTTATTGTTGCGAGAGGATGTTTTACTAACCCCGGGTTATTGCGTTTTAGGTTGAGATTCTTGAGATGATTCCCCTTTCCCTTTTTTGATGATACCAAAGATATTTTCCACAGCTTCCACCTTTTCAGACAAATACTTGATCTCCGTAAGGCACGTCCCAAACCCTTGACTCATGGCATCGAGTACGTCCTTAAAAAAATCCTTAAAAGAATCCTTCACGATTCTTTCAATATCCTCTTTGGTCAGCCACCAACATTGGTACTCACCTCTGTACGAACCTCTTCCTCTTCCTCTACTTCTGTAGGTAGCTCTTCACTATGCTCTTTACGAGATTTTTTAAGAGGTCTTGGACTGTCTTCCTTCACCAGAACTATCGCTTTCTTTGCTTTCTTTGCTGCCGGCTTTGTATTGATTCAAGTACCGGTGACTTCCCAGAAATCCATGATCTACTTCCACGGTCTCTGATTATACATGAGTTTAATTATGTTCTCCGCGGTCGGGTCATTAGCATCAGCGTCCCTTTTTGGAAACATTTCACCAATGTCATTCTCAACAAACTTCATCACCTCAGTCTGCAGTAAATAGAAGATATAAACTAAGATATTTGATGGATTCAGAAAGATAGAAAGAAAAGACTTCGCAGAAAACTTATGATTAAGTGGTCAGGAAAGTCTTATAGCTGGATGACTTAGCAGACGACTTAATCATAAGTCGTCTGGAAAGTGTTCTAGCTGGATGACTTAGCAGACTACTTATTATTAAGTCGTCTGGGTAGTCTTCCCGAACGACTTAATTATAAGTCCTCTACTAAGTCGTCCAGTTGGAAGACTTTCCAGACGATTTAATCTTAGGTTTTCAAAAAGTATTTTGGTTCGAAGTAAATACATGTCTCAATAGCTTCTTTAAAGCATCTTCGTCCTTTGCCACCTTGGTAAGCTAGTATCGGTGGAGACGGTCTGTTTGGTATTGGATTACCATAAGTAGCACCCAATTCCGGCAGAGTTGTGTACACCAAAACCTGGAGAGCTTGTATAAACCCATCAATGGTGTAACAACCCGATATATCATTGCCCTTCACAGAGTCCATCAACACCTTAAACGCGACTCTCCGCCATGGATAATTCTCAAACCGTTCTAGATCCATCACTAGCCTTGCTAGACTCGCCCGTGTAGGGGTTGAAAACTTTCTCCCTTCAATGTATCCAGTGAAGATGGCAAGGTACCCGAGCCACTTGCGATCATCCGGAGACCACCCTTCGCATCTCTCAAATGCTGCTATTATTTGATCAGTAGTTGGCCCAGTTTCGACATTAACTCCCAACAACTCCCAGAAAGCAGCCAACTCCTTTGTAACAGAACAATTTGGTCTCTCAAGGTCCTCGATGTACTCGCAGTTTAGACCAGTGAGGTATTCAAACTCTAATAGTGAAAACTTCAAAGGTTGTGGACCAACAAGACTCCACAGCTCATACTTCTTCTTTATTTCGAGCTGGAAACCGAGCATGTAGTGACCCAGCCTTGAAGCCCATTCAAATTCCAGCTCTTGGAACTTTATGAAAACTCCCAACTTAGACTCTTTCAGCTCTTCATATTCGTCATCATTAAGAGCATTCCTTAGAGCAGTATCCAACTTCGTACATGAATGATACGAAATGCTATCCAATGAAGGGGGCTCTTGCCCTACTGTATGTATCCTACGGATGAGTTCTGGAATATCCATTTTTTATGCAAAACAATCAAAAACAACCATCTCAAACGCACAACCATCCAGTATAACATTTTAATTATAAGTCTGGAAGACTTTCCATACGACTTATAATTAAGTCGTCTGTCAAGTCTTCGAGTTGAAAGACTTATATTTAAGTCGTCTGGAAAGTCTTCCAGGTGGAAGACTTTCCAGACGACTTAACTATAAGTATTTCAAGACTTCCAGTAGAACATTGGAAAGCTGACCTGAAATTCGGAGAAGATATAGTCGCCTTCGGCACAGCGGTTATAGATCTACAAAAATAGACGCGAAAAAAGAAGCACGATGAGAACGACGGTGAGAACAATTTTTTATGTTCTTCTTTAGATATAACTTACCGGCGGCAGAGTTCAACAAAACGCCTCTAAGAGAAACGACGCTAGGGTTTACAGAAAAATGGCGCTAGGGTATACAGAAAAACGGCGCGAGGGTTTCCTCTCATATCTGAAATAGAGGAAGTGGAGGTGAGAACATTGATAACGATGGTGGTAAGGCGGAAAGAAAACCGGCAGTGAGAATGATGTATTAGAGAGATTCGACGGAAATCGCCTTTGAAATCACATTTGAGAGAAATGGTGTTAGGGTTTTCTAAATTTCGCGAAAACGTGAGTAAAAAAAACATCTTATATATGTCCTGTAAAAAATCCGATTAGGTTTAAAAGTAAATTGGTAAAATCAAAGGTTCGGTCCGGTTTGGACGACTTATTATTAAGTCGTCTGTTGATACTATACATCAGACGACTTAGTAAGTCGTCTGCCTTAAATATATTTACCAGACGACTTAATAGTAATTCGTCCTGACCCTAAACCATAAACTAAATTGACTAAATTAACTAACTAACCACGTTATAATACATTTATGTAAATTTGAATAGTGTTTACTATACACATAAATAAACACACTTAGGTAAATTTTAAATTTTTCAAAAAAACATTTATGCTTTCGAAAATCTAACCCTAAGAAACATATACAATACTACAACATATGTTGGCAAAACCTAAACCAAAGAATATAATGACTCACTACTTTCACTCATCTATTTTGAAAACAATTAAATTTTGTTATATCTTAATTTGTATCTCTTAAAATATATGTTAATTACATGATTTCAATTTCTCACTTATCTTAATATTTTTTACAAAATTTTTAAATTATTTTTAAGAATAACCATACTAGACGACTTTCAACTAAGTCGTCTGGATAGAATAGTTACGGGGTTAGAAACGTAAAAAAAAATTGGGTTTTTTGTTTGTTCACAAGGGGCTGATTGTAATTTCAATAGCCTTTAAAGTTACTTTTGCATTAGATTCATGTTTGGGTTTACTTTTGCATTTGAAACCAAGTTTTGAGTCATATTTAGCAAATTTCCCTGAAATTTAATTGGAGTTATAAGCAATGACCATTATAAAATTCCATTTTTATTGGATCAAAAGGATCTTACTTGGATTATCTCTTTTTCCCCTTTCATTGCATAATATATCTATAGATAGTATTTCCCAAGTAGCATACCATATGTTTTCTGGAGTTATGTTACTGTTTGAAAGCAACATTGTACAAAATAGATGACGAAGAGACTTTGCTGAAGACCAGATACTTGCTTCTTTAATAGCTTGAATATATTCTTTATCAGCGTCAGTCGGAACCTGCAGAAGATTGTATTTTTCCTCAACTGAGTCAGTGTTGATCAAAAGAGAAGAAGACATTACAATGATGCTTTGTTTTTAAAAGGATCGCAAGGTTTAAATTATGAGAACTAACATAATACGATTTGTGTTGCCCTTTTGCATTTATCTTTTAATGAGAAATATACATATATAAACATTTTAGGAAAAAGATAAATTTAAAATATCCTAATATATCATATAAGGGGATATTTAAATCTGAAAGAAAAAGACAATTTGAAATTTAATTGAAATTATAAGCAATGACTATTATAAAATTATTTTTTTATTGGATCAAAAGGATCTTAATCCTTTTGGTATCCACTTAAAGTCCAAATGCAATTGAATAGACTGAAGCCCATCCGACGTGGTTTAATGAAATGTTGTGATTGGAGGGATTTAATACGTTTTGCAAGGTTTTAGATTTTTGTTATTTATAAAGAATGAGAATAAAGTATAGGGTAAAGGGTAGAAAATTGAAATAGTGTAGATATTTTGAAATTTAATATTTTATAAACAAATATGATATTAGACAATATGTATATATAAATATATGTATAGATAAATAGCATTCACAGATTTCGTCTCGAAATTTAGATGATTTTAATACTGTGAAAAAATATATTTTTTCCCTTAGATAATCATGACAAAATAGATAAAGAAACTTGCTTCTAAACCACTCTATGCATATTAAAATGTCATCTCAATTGTGTAATATATAGTTGTATAACATACACTTGTCTAAACTAAATATTCCTTCTTGTTTTTGGATGCAACAAAAAAAAAAGAAAACCCTAAGAGGCAATTCATAACACATAATCATAAAGTTCACCCTAAAAGATGCGTAAAGCCAACATGCATATGTTTGTTTCAGATTTTTTGCAAAACGTTTAACACACAAAATATAAAGTTATAGATGAAACAAAAGCAGGAAAGCAAACTTATATAACATAGAGTTAAGTTCAAAATAAAACATAATTATACATTAGAGAGAGAAGTAGTTCAAACTTAGATCCGAATTTAAAAAAAAATTCAAACATTACCAAAAGGATTGAGATTTGACAGAAAGAGAGATTAGTCATACATCCAACCTTCACCCAACTTGAACCAGTTGAGTTCTGGAACATGGATAGCCTTGAGGCTTTTCTTTGCAAAAAGCAGCTCGGCTTCAAGTGTCTGCTTCTCTTCTATCACACCAAATACTTTCTCCACTGTCTTCAGAATCTCGAGCTTGGCCTTGATTTCTTCCACCCTAATCCTCGCTTCATAGTATTCCTCGAGAGCAGTAGTATGCTCCTTGCACATGTAAAGAATTGCCCGGTGATGCGTTGTGGTTTCCCTCTTGCCTCTCCTGAATGCTTCTTCCAGAGAAGATCCATAGTCTTCTACCACTGGTTCCTTGAGCTTTAGGTTAGTAGGATTCGCCATGGAGATTCTGATCTTGTATTTTAGAATAGGCAACATCGCTTTAAAAATATCCACATGACTTATCTATATCAATGTTCCAAAATGCACATAAGAATCGAATAACTTATATATATATATCAATGTTCCAAAATGATATTACAAAAAGTAGTTAAAGCTGAAACAATACACCTCTACCAATATAACATTGAAATATCCACATAACTTATCTATATCAATGTTCCAAAATGATATTAGTATATTACAAAAAATAGTCAAAGCTGAAACAATACACATTTACAGATATAACATTGAAATATCCACATAACTTATCTATATCAATGTTCCAAAATGTACATGAATGAATCTAATCTAAACCAATATTCGGGAACAATAATCCAATAACTAATTATGAAAACTGATCTAGAACAGTTTTCTAAACAGATTATGAAAATAAACAAATCTAAACAGAGGGTAGAGAGGTAAATGAATACCTAAACTAAAGGTAATCTGAGAGTATTTTTATGCATGTATAAATAAATAAATTAGGTTATAATCTAAAATGAAATGAATATCTAAACGATTACAACATAAAAGCATATATCTATATGTAACAAAATTCTGTTCATCAAAAATATTTGATTTTATATTTAGACTTATACAAAATGACTAAGGTGCTAGACGTTATAAACATATCGGAATATTTCATAACAATAAAATCCAAATATAAGCATACTTTAGAAGTAGTATCAGCATAGAAAACTCATCTATGAGAGTATATATAGGAGAAAAGTAAACGAGATCGTTGTGTTTTAATAGAGAGATATGACGAGTCGTGATGGGAAGAAATTTTCATTCCTATTAGTAATTCCATTTTTTTGAAAAAAATCTATTTGTCTTTATCTATTAATGAGAAATATACATATATACACAATTGAGTGGAAATAAAATTAACATATATATAGCATATTTTGTCAAAATTACGTGAGAATCATATATTATCATATATTTTCCATATATTTTTGTTACCTTTTCTTTTTTTTTTTCTTTGGGTTTTGTAAAAATTTATTTTGTGTACGTTTATCTAATGTGTAAAAAAAAATATGATATTGAACAAAATATATAATTGATAATCTCATAATTTGTGAGTTTTAAATGATATCAATAATGTGAAATAATAGAATACGTAATTTTTTTTTCTTATACATAATCATCACCAACATTGATGATTACCTAAGCTTGCTTGTAGATTGCTTCAGCTATGAATTGTCTAATCAAAACATGGGTAGTTGTGATTTTTTTGACAAAATCAAAGAATATTGTATCAGAACTCTATATTGTATTGAAATATGTTGGCCACAAAATGAAGTTGAAAGTGTTTTTCACCCATTTAATTATTATCATATTTTAATTTTCTGATTTGGTGATTGTGTGTCGAAGTATGCATTTTTTTTTAACTTCTGATTTGTAAAATAAATTGTTGAATACTGTAAAACCAGATGGTTACATATTTAAATACAATGGTATAATCTCTCAAATATTTTAAATTATGTTGTGATATTTCTATAAGTTTTTTGTAATCCAATAGAACCATAAATTAACTACTATCACAACATGATGCTAAAGTACATTGCTTGCAGAGGTAGTATTCTTCAGAGTTGTAATAATATTGCTAATAGTAATGCTGGTCATTATTAGAGTTAAACTGCTCCATAGCTTTCCATCAAGTAGCAGTGTATTGAAAAAAAAGATTCGTTTGAATGTTGTTTCATTAGAGATTAACAATCGTATATCAAAGCTTTATCAGTGAATTAAGATACAAAGACAAAGAATTACATAGGAAATAAGAGATATCTGAGACAATAGCTCTTCTAAAGGATGCATAACCGATATAACCGACCTAATAGAACGGACACCATCTTACTACCATGAACATCAAAACCATCTCGAGATAAAATCTCTGAGCCAATGTGACATACATTATTTGAGGTATAGGACCGACTCACAACTCTTCCATTGGATGCTTCAACGATCTCCCATCACAAACCGACCGAACATAACAGACAATCATTATAGAAGAGATTCAAGCTATGATGAAATTAGAGAGCCAATGTGTTATATATTATTTGTGGTATAGGGTTTTATTCGTGTAAATATAAGAAAAGGGATGATTCATATTAGAGTTTTAAATATGCCATGTTATATTAGGGTTTCAAATATGACTTGTCATATTTTTGAATGTGTCATGTCATATTTTTTGTTGGTGAGAGTCATTCGAGACTATGTCATGTCATATTTTTCTTCAAAATCACTTTACAAATATAGTCTAGGGGATTACTTGATTTTGAGCGATAAACAACATCTATATAAATATTTTGACAAAATAAAAGAGCTAAACTAAGAATATATGATTAAGTATATATATGTTTAGCTATTTTTGGATATCCATTCGGGTTAGAATATCCAATTTCTCTTAACTCAATATCCATTCAGTATTTTACTACTTTAGTTTGGATTTCGAGTCGGATTTTCGGGTCAGTTCACTATAGATTTTGATATCGGATAAAATGTCCACCCCTAATAATAACGTTACAAGTGTTTAAACGATGTTGTTTATCAACTCACCATGAATTGACAGTATGTGTCACAAAGTTTCTTTTGTGTCATTTACTAGATTATATAATGAGTTTAAATGAATTAACCGTTTCCGAGAAAACTAGTTGAGAGTAGCCTTGGATTTTCTTTACCGTAAACCGAACTTTCTACCTTAATCCGAACTGAAAAAATTGAAATCGGATCCAAACTGTTATATATAAAAATTCTGAATAGAACTTACAGGTTTGGTACTTTGGAATATGGATACAACCTGAACCGAACCAAAATCTAAACTTGGATTTGACTATATCCGAAATTAGTGAAATATATAACTATTTTTACATACGTTAAGATAATTTAGATGATTTAGAGTATTTTAAAGATTTTTATAGTTTATTTTATTTGTTATTTTCAATAACCTTTAGTTAGTTTAGATAATTGGATTTAGATTAATTTATATATTTTAAATATTTTTTTATCAATTTTTTTAATTTCCGAATCTAGAAGGAACTGAGTCTTATCCAATCTAATAATTTGTAAAATTCGAATGGGACTTGTGAGCTACCAATAATTCAAAAAGGCCCGAACTTCCAGACCTAAATGGGACTATACAGTTGTACCACTAGCTATATACCATTTCCAATACCGCATTTTCTGAACTGAATATTAGGATTCCATGTTCAAAATCGGGACATCGATGTTCTATCCATTTTCAAAGTCACCACCGATCGAACTCTATGGAATAGCTCGGGACATCGATGTTCTATCCTCTTTGTTTGAATGTTGTTCATTTTCCTTTATCTCTCGTTCTCGCAATGGTGAGGCAGATTTACTTGCTAAATCTGTGCTCTGTAATGTAGTGCATCCCACAGGATAACATTCTTGTGATGTTTTATAATATGAGTATTTGTGTTCAAAAAAAAAAATAAATAAATAAATTTTACCCCCAAATCATCGTGTTAGTATCCTAATTTCCCTTTTGCATCTCTTCAAGAAAACTGTAAACTAAAAAGTTTTGAGATTTGATAGGGAAAATTGCATAAAAAATCATGAAGTTGGCAAAAGTTTGCACTTTAGACCTTGAGACTCAACTGCTAACACTTTAAACAATGAAACTTGTAACAATAACATATTAAACATCGAACTAACTTATTTGTTGCACACGTCAGAATTGTGACCTGTTACTATTCACTAGCAGGTAAAAAACGGTGACGTGGCGGTTTACCTAAAAAAAATTAATAAAAACAATTAAAATTAGATAAAATATCAATATAAATTCTAAAATTTGATATAAATTCAGGAAAAAATAAAGAAAATAAATAAAATTCCGAAATTTTAAAACATAAAATAAATTTATAAATTTAAAAGTTTATAATAAAAATAAAAATAAATAGTAAAAATTGATTAAAACTAACAAAATAGTAGAAATAATAAAAAGAAAAAAGTGTAAAAATCGATAAATATAGAAAATAGGAAGTTATAAAAAGCTGGAAAACAAATAAAAAATCAAATATCAAAATATTAAAATTGAAAATGAAAAGTACTTGACCCAAACCTCTTTGATGTTTAGGTAGACATATAAGCGTTCAGATGTCCGGGTTCAGATCGTAGAGATTTGGATGCAAAACTTTTGCCAATTTCATGGGGTTTTTGCCAATTTTTCCACTTTCATGGTTTTCTTTTTTTTCCAGATTTTTTTCTTAATTTAAATCAATTTGTATAATTTATTTTTGTTATTATTATTATTTTCTTGAGTTAATAAATTTATTTTTTCTTGATCTTTATTAGTTTTCAATTTAAGTATTTTAGTTTTTTTTGAATTTTTGAATTTTTGAATTTTTATTTTCCCTGATTTTATTAAATTTCCTATTTTTATCGATCTTTTTGAACTTTTTTTATATTTTTATATTTTTAAGGTTTTATTTTTTTCCAAATTTTTATTAATTTCCTCTTTTCTAATTTTTATCGATTTTTACACTTTTTTAATTTCTATATTTTTATTATTTTTACTCTTTTGTTAGTTTTAATAAATTTTGATTTTAAACTTTTGAATTTATAAATTTATTTTTATTTTTTTAACTGCTGAATTTCTTTATTTTATTTATTTTTTCCTGAATTTATATCAATTTTTTTAATTTTATTAATTTTTTATCTAATTTATTTGTTTTTATTAATTTAAAAAAAAAATAAACCGCCATATTACCATTTTTACTCACTAGTGAACAGTAACAGGTCACAATTTTTACATGTGCAATAAATAAATTCTATGTTTAATATGTTATTGTTACAAATTTCAATGTTTAAAATATTAGCAGCTGATCTTCAGGGTTTAAAATGCAAATTTTTGCCAACTTCATGATTTTTAATGCAATTTTCCCTATTTGATACGGAAAGATTTGAGGTTTTTTTCTTTTTCAAAAGTGAGGTAGAGCGTATTAAAGAAGCCTCTCTTTAAGACTCTTTCGACTGTGATTATTTAATAAGAACGTTACAAGTGTTTACCCACTAACGACGCCGTTGGCCATCAACTCACCATAAATGACCGCAGGTGCCGCACTTTACATACGAACAATAATATGTGTGGAAAATAATTAAAGTATCAGAGTACGGATGTGTGTATGTGTCACTTAGAGCTTGGCGCCGAATATGGGCTTAATCGTCACCGCTTCTTTAAACAGCGCTTCTTGCGCCAAAGATACCACCAGCTGCCACATGAATTATTATCAACAATTCCACTCTCTTTGCCAAAAACAATAAGAAGAGATGCGTTTTGTATTCAACGGTAAAAACCATCTTTTAACAATGATTTTGATGATTAATATAAGCGTGAGAAGCACACTAGGTTCTTCTTTCTTCAATGTTCTCTTCACTCTTAGTATATGTCTATTTAATAGGAATAAAACTGTAAAAGGGATGCATACAGGCTACAGCATACCTCTCCCTTTCTGTTGAACATTTTTCCAGTGGTAAGACCGCGACTCTCGAATGCTGTGGGGTTCACCATCTGCATAGCAGCATTCATCTTGTATTAAGTATATTTGTCTCCTCCTCAGTTTTGACAATTACACTCAAATGTTGCGGCTTACTTATTTTTTTAACTGTAAAGCTAAACACAAACAAAACCAATACACATGGAATTCTAATCTTCACATGAACAAAACAGCAGCTAAACAAGCAACTAGTTCCAAATTCTAATCTTCACATGGATGTACAGTTTATGGCTCAACTCAAATCTATGCCAAGTGTTTTTAGGCAATTTGAGTTTCAGTTTACCAGAACCAAGCATTTGGATTTCTATCAGTAATAGCTAATTCATTCTTCAGAAAATCACTTTTACTTACCACAAAGAGCATCCAGTCATCAGCTCTTAGAGGTCGGTGGAACCACAACCTGCAAAATTTAGTAACAAAAGTAAGAAACAATCCTTCGTGTATAGTAAAAATGTAGAATTTGCAGTTATACATATACATATGAGTTACGTGGTTTCTAGATAATAATGCAATACACACTTGGTTAAAAAGCTTACGAGTGGTCCAGGCTAAGAGCAGCTGAACTCATGCCCTTTCTGCGGTGAGGGTTTAAACCGATACACGCAAATATCAGATCTGAAGCAAATGCTACCACACATCTGTGCAACAGTGGTATTCATATATATATATTCAGTTTCCTAACTATAATCAAAAGCTTTTCGTAAACACTGCACTAGATATATGTCCAGTCCAAACAAACTCCCAAGTTGTCAGTGACCAAAGATAATCTTTGCTTTAATAGTCTGGATCTGGATAACACTTAAAAATATTTCATTTGGTGATACTAAGATACCGTTCATCTGCTTAGATATGTTAAAATGCTTTTAAAATCTTTTAGATCACATGAATACCACTTTTCTTCACTTTTATACCACTGAAGTAGAGTTGCTCACCGGTGTAAAGCTTGGTCATCAGAAAGTTTCCCCCTTGCTTTAAACCAATAGTTCAACCTGCTAGATGACTTAAGAAGTTTTCAGTTTTTTTTTTAGTAAACACATAAACATTTAGCTTTAGTGGTTAAGAGTGACGAAACGAATATGCCCCATAGTGGTACACAATATAATTGGTTTATCAGGAATAAGAAATGATGACCTTGGAGGAGACTTGGTATGTTCTGTATAATAACTTGGCTCACAAAACCGAATGTCTATAGGCCATGTGAGAATTTTTTCAGTAGCAATTTTGTTTCGGTAATCCCTGAAATGAGAATAAAAAAAAGTGATTCGCTATGAGCTCTTGAAATAACTGCTCTGGCACAATACTTGCACATACCTAGGTAGCAGAGGTTCAGTTATACGCCGGTCAATCATCTCCTCCCTTGTTACAAGCTGCAGTAGATAGCGATGAAAATAACGATCTAGCCATTCGTTATAAGCCTCAAAGTATGGAGACATGATTTACCGTTTCAGGAGGTGACATTTGAGGCATGTTCGAGTCTTGGTGATCGAAACCTTGTTGCTCTCTCTGTAAAACCAGAGAGAAAAGAAGAAGTTAAAGCTTGAAAATCGATTCTCATGAGACGTAATATGACATGAGACCTGAAATGATGCAAACAAGGTGAATATGGTTCTCCCTTTCTGTCTTGCATCTACTCTCCGGGTGGCAAAGTTGTTGCCATCACGTAAGAGGTTAACTTCATATATGATGGGAACTGCAAGAGTTAACAAACTATGATAATATTTAAAGTGTGAAGGAGCCCAGAGAAAAATTGAGAAAACAGCAGGAATGGTTCACTAGTAGGGAGGAAAAAGCAATTGGTTGCTAGCAAAATGACATTTGAGATAATGTCCTTACTAGTTATATCTCCAACAAGTAGGAAGTAGGAGTGTAAATTATGGACTATCTTGGTAGATTCAACAGTGTTTGTTGCTGCAGCAAGTGCCTGCGAAGTATATAGCCAGTTGTGTCACAGTGATTACTAGTCATCTAGTATTGGTTGGTTATAAATAGCACATAACAAGCTATATATGAAAATCAACAGGGTTAGAAATACATGAGAAAATTCAATACCTGACCAACTAATTGCCCTCCAAAAACCTTACCAAAGGTTGGAGCATCGGGTAGAGTGAACCCACGAAAAAGATTCAACTACAAGAAAGAAAGAAGCACAACAAAAATAAAATATGTAGAAAATGTGAGATAGATAAAAGAAGGGTAAAAAGAAAAGGGAAGTTTGAGGGGGGGTGAGTATATATATATACATCTAATGTTTCCAAAGACAAAATACGTTCCGCAAGACATGGTGTCTGGAGTTCCTTGTCTGAATCCGAGATGGGGTTGGTCTCGAGCAAAGAACAATGGTGAGACATGAGAAGTAAGCAGGTAAGCTGAAAAGAAGATTCATAGAAAGGAAGTGGTCAGTAGCAATGCTATTGCTCATGAGCTCAAAGGAACCAAGACAGTATAAATAAAGAAGAGAGGAATACCTCTGAGACAGCAACAACATCTGCTGAGTAAACATTCCCAAAAATACCTGCATAAGGAATAATAGATGGAAAAAACTAACTAATTCACAGAACCCACAAATCAAAGATGAAGAATGGGCAGAATTAGATAAAGAAAGAAGGATCCTCTCACCACGGCCGAAGAAATCAAATTGTTTCAAGAGGAGATCCGAGGAGTCGTGATCTCCGGCTAATCCCATAACCTGAGCCTGCAAAAACAAAAGAGAGAAAACAAAACAAAAAAAATATCACACAAGTATCTTAAGACAGAAGAAGCTAGCTAGGCTTCAGAGAAGAACCTGTCCTTGAAGGAGAAAATAAACTCCCTCCACCTCCTCATCCCTACGAACCACATAATCCCCTCTCTCTGCCAAGCACACACATTATCACTGCCTCTTACAACACTCTCTCAAGAACATAACGAAATTCCCAATAAAAATAAACAGAGAATAATATTAGACATGACACTAACCGTAACGCTTGAACACAGCGACTTGGGCAATTCTGTTGAGAGAAGAAGCAGTTAACCGATGCAACAAGGGCAACTTCCCAAGGAACTCCACAACTGCAAATTACCATACCAATCATGAAAAATAACAAAATTCTCAGAGCAGCTTCACTTTATTCAAATCAAAACAGAGTAGTAGTAGTAGCCTTAGTAGGATCTGAACCTGATTCAGTAGTAGTGTTCATGGTTGAACGTTTGAGAAGCAGCCGGCAAAGTCAAAGTCAATTCAATCATCCAAATTCCAACCAACGGATTTGGTGGGTGACGTTGAGTTAAATAATTATCGCCTACACTTGGGAGTTGGGTGTAGGAAACGTGTTAATCATGTTCCCATGAGCTTGGACAAATTTAATGGGCCTTAAACTTTAAAAAAGCCCATATACTTTTCATGACCCGACACGAGGCGTGGGATGTTAATAGAAACAGCACGTCTTTTCTTTATTTAGTCCTCCAGACTCTTCTCCGCACTCTTGTTAATGGAATCTTCACAGCATCTATCTCTCTTTGGTGAGTTTAATTAGTTAAATTCTTCTTATTACAAACTCTCCTCTTTTCTTTTCTTCATCGGTTCTGTCTGTAAACTACTTCCACGAACTTGGGTTTGACTTCACCTTTTTTGCTTTGATAAATCATTTCACACTTTGTCTTCTCTCTCTCTCTCTAACTAGTGTTTTAATTTTGTCTTCTTCAGCCCCAGATCACTTTGATGTTTGTTTCTCAGTTACTCATCATAGTTTCCAGCACAAAATCCTGAGATCCGACCAGCTTATGATCCTCTCTCTCTCTCCTTAGAGCCACACTTACTGATCAATCTCCCATCAGTAGCTTCTCTCTGAAAAAAAATCCGATCCCATTGCTCATCTTTGTCAAAATCTGACTTCGGAGCGGATATATATAATGCTTGATTGCTTCCATGTCAATACTGTGTTGTGTTCCTGTAATTGAATGTGTATACTGCTTGGGCTGTTCCCACTGGCTATGGAAGAAATGTATGTACTCAGCAGGCCACGAGAGCGAGAGTTGGGGATTAGCCACTTCTGACGAGTTCGTCCCCATCCCTAGGCTCTGCCGTTTCATCTTAGCCGTCTACGAGGAGGATCTCCACAACCCCATGTGGGCACCTCCTGGTGGTTACGGCCTTGACCCACATCAAGTCATCCTCAAGAAAGACTATGACCAGACTCAAGGTCGTGTCACCCCTTACATGATCTACTTGGATCACGATAATGACTCTGTTGTCTTGGCCATTAGAGGGCTTAACTTGGCTAAGGAGAGTGATTACGCAGTTCTGCTTGATAACAAACTTGGACAGACTAAGTTTGATGGAGGTTATGTGCACAACGGGTTGTTAAAGGCTGCCATGTGGGTTTTTGAGGAGGAGCATGAGGTTTTGAATAGATTACTTGAGGAAAACCCGAGTTATTCTTTAACGTTTGTTGGGCATTCTCTAGGTGCAGGGGTTGTGTCCTTGTTGGTCTTGTTTGTGGTTCAGAACCGGAGTAGGTTAGGGAACATAGAGAGGAAGAGGATAAGATGCTTTGCTATTGCTCCTCCAAGGTGTATGTCTCTCCATCTTGCAGTCACTTATGCTGATGTCATCAACTCTGTGGTTCTACAGGTAAAAAGATGATTATATAGATTGTCATCCATTGATGGTCTTCTGATCCGTTTTTTATAAACCAGGATGATTTTTTACCTCGGACTACCACGGCTCTGGAGGATGTCTTCAAGTCAATCATCTGGTAAGAAAACTGTATTGATTTCAAAACTATTTACTAGCATCAAGTGTAGAAGGAGAAAACAATAGTCTGATGGGTCATGTTTTACATGTTAAAGCTTGCCATGCCTGTTGTGTCTCACATGTGTGAAAGATACATTCACATTCGAGGAGAAGAAGCTTAAGGATACCAGGCGTCTATATGCCCCTGGTAGATTATACCACATCGTTGTGCGCAAGCCCTTGAGGTATTTAAAACTTGTATTTCATAATCATTTCGTCAACTCAAGTTTCATCAAAGTGAAAACCATATGCTCCTTGGTGCAGATTAGGAAGATATCCTCCTGTTGTGAGGACAGCTGTTCCAGTAGATGGGAGGTTTGACCAGTTAGTTCTCTCATGTAATGCGACAGCAGATCACGCCATCATCTGGATTCAAAGGGAATCACAGAGAGCTCTCGATGTAAGTACAGTACTTTGCAATGTGTTTTTGCTTCAGCTTCTGGAGATGTTGATTTCTGACATGTGAACATTTTCAGTTGATGCTGGAAGAGGACCAAGTTATGCAGATACCTGTGGAGCAGAAAATTGTGCGCCAGAAATCAGTTGTTGAGGATCATGAAGAAGAATACAGAGCGGCTATCATGAAGGCGGCTTCTCTGAACATACCCATGTCTCCATCACCATCATATGGAACATTCCATGATACAGAAGAAGGAGAAAGCTCTGCAGGAGGATCACTCAACGAAGGTTCCCCATCCATGTGGTCCTTCAAGGGAATGAAAAGAAAATGGAATCAGTTCGTAGATCGTCATTTTCCTATGGATGATGATGACAGTGGACATATGAGATTCAAGAAAGAGGAATCTTAAACTTTGTTGTGTAGGTAAAAAAACACTAAATCTTGTTATAGGTGGTGTACATGTAGAATGTAGAGATATAGAATCAGAAAAGCATAGAAGTAGATTGTCGAGAGATTAAGAATTTTCTTCATTGATTTTGCGATATCTGATGTGAAGATATTGCAGTACCTTCTGTGTAGTAGAGCTTGTTCTGTTGCTTTCTAGTATTGTTGTATACAACTACAAAATTGGTTTTGACTCCATCCGACAGTTTCACTCGAGTTTGGTCCCTTGGGGGATCCACCCATGTTGTGCAGGGTATGAAGGATACCTCAGCTCTAAGGATTTTAGTTTCAGTGATTATTTATCCTCACAGAACTGATCAAACTCCAACGGCATAGCACCAGAAAATATGAAGAGTCCTCATTACAAAGTGATTTTCATGTGAAGCCCTGCCCTGTTGTTGCCTAAACTTAGGAAGCAACAGGTTGAGAGCTGGTGTTAGAAACTGGTCAAAACAGCCAGAGCATTCCTGCCTCTTAAAACATGTTGCTTACCATTCCCCAAGTAAGGCATACATGATTGTTTTGGACCAGTTTCTCTAACCCACTCGGGCAGTTAACTGTATATGAAAGTCATCTCCAACACTGCCTCAAGGCCCTAACCTGAAGTCAAGAAGAAGAAGAACAAAGAAACAGTTCTTCATCTCAAGTCTACAAATCATTTCAATCGGCTGAGAATTGAGACTCGGTGAACTGAAGTAGGCAAAATTATTCCTAGTAAATTTGTAGTTTTGTTTGTTAAGATAAATGCATATGATGAATAGTCGAAGCTCGCAAATCATCTGAAAAGTTTGTTTTAGCCACTCTACCTATACATGGGCCTCCACAATTCCTCACCATCAACATTAACTGACTCAAAGAAACTCCTACTAGGCCCACAAAGTTAATATCTCTCAGGTCTTAAAAAGAAAAAGCCTTAATGCGCTCGTAAACTATATTTATATACGTCTCCATTTTATGTTTTCCTTTAATTCATGTATGTTATCATGTATCATGTATGTATCACGTATGTTATAGACCAATGTGAATTACCAGTTTCTATGTTGTATTTTAAACTGTTTGATTGTTCTTACACGAATGTATGGACATTATTTTAAAAATAAAATAAAAAATTAAGAAAATAATTGACATAAACGATGTATTATCTGAAGACGTGCAAAGTCATGGGAAAAAATAGTACAAAAAAATTGAATGTCAGTTGTGTCGCCTGTAATCAATGCCTGTGTCCCTGCGTTTTAACAAAATAATTGAGGCTTTAAATTTTTCAATTTCACTATATTTATCGTGGCATCACTCTCTTGCAGCTCGTACCTATGAGTGTTTTTTGGTCTTTTATTGTGGTTTCTGTTTGGTGTGTATAGACTTTTAGACTATAGTATATGATTTGTTATACGTACATTGACTACTGTAATAAAATTAATTTATAGACTTTCAGACTACGATTTTAAATTATTATTTATGAAAGAAAAGTCTACATATTCAGTACTATTGGTTTTAAATACATAATATAAAACACACAAATACTACAGTACTATATGATTATAGTGGTTTTTTTTATTATAGTGGTTATGTTGTGACAGAAAGGAATAGTGTATAGAATTAAACACAAAGTTTTGTCGTCAAGGAAATTAATGCATGCAACCACAAGTGGTGCGTTACTAAATTGTGTGGGATTCGTGGATAGAGATGGTTCAATTATTATTTTCACCAGTACTCTCTCGTGCCTTTCCAATTTATACTATTTTTTACTGCTTGGACTTCACACAGAATAGTACCTTGAAATTAGAAACAAGAAAAATAACGTCGATCGTTATTTGATGTTCTAGAAACCTGAACACTGCTGTGTATTTGTTTCAATATTTTAATTTGACGTCTTTATTTTTGTCAACTTTAATTTGACGTCTTAGTAGTATCTTTTATGGAATTATTCGGATAAAATGCGCATTTATATAATCTATCATAGAAACTGGAATCTTCAGTATCCATTTAGTATATTCCATTTTCTTGCAACTACGTATAAGTGTGTTCTGTTTGTCATATATGTAAGATCGGTAGTATATTCCATTTTCTTGCAACTACATATAAGTGAGTTCTGTTTGTCATATATGTAAGATCGGGTAATAAAAAAGTAATCATTATTGACATTGATGAGAAACAAACAAACAAGAAGTTCATCGTTTTGGTTAAAGTATGTTTCATTTCCACATAACAAGATGGATAAAATATCAAATGACGGTACGACGGTAAAACCCTATATATAACCCACACACAAAAACTGAGGTGGCGTATATTGTTTTAGTTAAAAGGATATCTAACCACACTCTATTTCTAGTTTCATAGTATGTATTACTATTTACCTAGTACATTTTTCTGAATTTTGATGAAATCCTTTGTTTATTTGACATCTCCGTGGACCCAAAGTTAAATGGTTGCTAATCATGATCATTAATAAAAAACTAGATTTTGATCCGCGCTTTTAAAGAGTTGATATTTTTCATTCTAATAAAATTTGTTTAAATTTATAACTTTAAAAAGAAATTATTAGTATTTCAAGAAATTGTTTTATTATAGTGTTTGATTTTTAAGTAGTGTGTTTATATTTGATTCATATATATGATTGAAGCAATATTGTGTTTATAATTAAAATTTTGATGCAATCCGGTAAAAAAATTTAAAATTACGATCTGATATTAGTTAATCCACTAAAACCCAAAAAATCTAATAATACTTTTGAAGTTTTTGATTAAATAAATCTTGTTTTTAATATTATATAAAATTGATTTTTTAATTCCTTAGAATTTGATGAAATTTTTATTATGTTATTTGAAGGAAACGAAACAATGGTAATAGAAAAAGACAATTTTTTTTTAATATGACAACATTAGTTTCCTCTCGTTTCTAGTAATCTATGTTATTTTTATATTTTTATTTATTTTATGATAAGTTTTAAATTATTTTTGAACACTCAAAATTGACATATCAATATTATGTATACAAATACGTAGTAAATAATATTTTTAAAAAACTTCAATATCTACCTATATTCGATCTTTTAATATTATTACTTACAAAAAAAAATTCAAATTAAATGGCAAGTATACTTGGCATAAAAATCAGAATTATTACCTTTGACAAAAATATGGAAAGTATTAGTTCCCATAGATATAGGGAATATTTGATTATTTAACTTAAAAAAATAGAAGTTAGTGGTATGATTTTGTAATCTTCTTAAAAATCAAGGACATAATTCTAAGAATGATTTTGTTTTAATAGTATAGATTCAGAAAAATTCAGTTACCATGTAATGCAGAAAATATTCTATGTGTGTTCATCAAGTTAATTTACGTATATTAGAAAAGGTTGTTCCTATATATTTCGGAAAATCTTGTTTCTATATATTCTCTTTTGAATTTATTGTATTTAGTAATTATGAAAATGGATGTCATATAGAATATTTTTGGAATTTGTTTGACTTGCCTCGGATAATTGATGGAATATATAAAATTTGGTTTATATTTATATTAATGGTTGTTTAAAAGGTCAATGATTTCGAAAAATGCTAACCCTATACTATAATCTTATAACTAATAGTATTGAAAAATAATATTTAATTAAATTATGTCATTCAAAAATTTGGTATAGTTTAATGGATAACATGTTTTTGATGGTGTTAGTAGAGTTTGAATATAGTTTTAGGGTATAGGGTTAAAAGAGAAACAAATTTGGATGGGTCAGTGATGAAACATACACGAAATGGACAATTGTTTTTAGATGGATAAATTATTTCTATTGATTGAGCTGTTTTGTTTAGTTAATTGGGCTTTAAATTTTAGAAATCTATAGAAAAGAATAGAAATTTTTTTTGGCAACTTTTGTAATTAATTAGAAAATTCAGGAGCATAATCCTAAGAAGGATTTTGCTTTAATAGTATAGATGTATATACACATTATTTTGTGACTACATGTCAATTAAATTTGTTGATTTTTAATTTTAAATGATAATTATGCAGTACTGGATTAAAATCTATGATATTAGTGTTAATTATTTGTAATAGTTTGGAGTTATACGTTATGGATTTATGTTTTATTGTGTACGAGTGTGATTGACCAATCAAATTTAGGTGGATGGTTAGGTAAATTTTCTTCAAAATTTCATATTTTGTCCATTATTCCCAAGTAGATACGAACCCGTGCGTTGCACAGATTTTGTGTGATATTTTAATTTTTATAAAAAACATAAAATGATAAACATTTTCTAGTTTTAGGAATTTTTTCCATATATTGTGTGAGATTTGTTTCAGAATTAAGAATTTGTTTTATCACATAATTTCTAGTTAATATTTGTATTTTAATAAGAACAGATTTTGTTTTATGTTTTAATTTTACAAAGAATATAATAATTAAAAATTATTTTATTTTTAAGATTCGTTTTACATATGTTGTGTGAGATTTATTTCAGAATTAAGAATTTATTTCCCACATAACACCGATCAATATTTTTATTTTAATACTCATCAGGCATAAGTTAATTGTTATTAACTTTGTACTTAGGGTTAGAGAAAATATTCATACCTAAACTTTAAACCGAATCAAATCCGAATTAACAATTAAAATAAAATAACTTGTTTATGTAGTAATTTAATGTTTGCATTAACTTATTATATGTTATTCTTGTTTTTTAAATATATTCTAATACTTTCTTGGTCATTTAGTGAAATTCATATTGTTATTGTATGATCTTTGGAATTTTTATGCATTTTTGAATTATCTATATATTTTTGTTTACATTATTTATGAATTTTTTATTATTCAATCGTAGAAATTATTTTGGATTGTCATTTTTTATCATGTAATTAATTATAATTAAACCATTGATACATGCATCTCATAGCCACAAAAAAATTATGTGAATGTGAAGAATATTTTTCTGAATAATGATTGTGTGAATAACCGTTTATAAGAAAATATAACTTCTTAACTGGAGTTTTGTGGTAATAGATCTTAAAATAAATACATTAATTATTTTAATATATGTTGTAATAAGGTTGAAGAAGATTTTTTTTTTTTCTAATATAATTTTAACTATATGAACTTTAATATCATATATATCATTTGGAAACTTTATATAACCTTATAAACTCAATGCCAACCTTAAATAATAATCCCTAAACAGTAAATAATAAATCCTTACCTCAGATGTTATGGTATTTTTCATGAACATGATATTCAAGTTATAGTATTTCAAATATTTTCTTTAGTTTTTTTACTGTTTGAATTTGTATTTCCTATATGTACTTTATAATTATTTTCAAACTATTTGTTTCTCATTTTCTAGTAACAATCAAACAGGTTTATTAGACTAATTCATTATTAAACAATTTTCTTAATCTATTATGTTAATGATATATTTCCAAAAGCGAATTAGAAAAAAAAACTTCATATTTAATACAAAAAAATGAAGGTGAAGCTTGATTTGTTTTTTACCAAATACATATAAAGATCATTTACTGTGACAATAATAATAATCTATTTTTATGACCAAACACAAAATATATAACAAACATGGGTTTGATTTTCTTATGACCAAACACATATAACGATCAACATGTCGAATTTTTAAAATAAAATTACTAATAAAATTTCATCTCTATTTAAGAAAAAATAAAAGTGAAATACATTTGAAATGGTGTTACAATGTGTATTGTATTGATGTATAAAGATATGAGTCGCTCCAAAACCAAGATTATGACCCAAGTCAATCTCTCTCTCTCTCATCAACTTTAAAGACAGTTCTCAATTTTAAAGACAAATCTCTCTTAAGTCTCTTTCCATCACTACCAACTGAGAAAGAGAAAGCAATAAAGAGAAAGAAAACAAAGGAGAAGACAAAAGCTTCAATACCAAACTTCTTTAATAAATCTGGCCTTTTGGCTGTCTCCTTACTAAGTAATCTGTATTTCTTAGGTTTTGGAGTTCTAAACTCTTCTTTTAGATATTTACAGTAAGTTTGTAGGAATATCACTTTCCAACAATGTCATTGACAATGGCTGACCGTGTAGAGGCAGCAAGAGGAAGAAGCAGAAGAAGAAACAGCTTATTAAGTAAACAACTTGCTGTAGCTGTAAAAAATGTTCAGTGGAGCTACGCAATCTTCTGGTCCTACTCACCAACTCAATCCGGGTAAGTATCAAACAGAAATTAAGTTATCATGGTCTTATTTTACCAAGAACCAGTTATCATGGTGTTGATCTTTGCATCATAGCAAAACTAAGTTATGTCTGGTCATACACAAAAAAGGATTAGATCTTTATCTTATCCTTGCTTGCCCTTTTATTCTTATAAATTATCGGTTTAAGAGGTGTAAATATTATTATATTTGAGTACTATATTTTAAATTTAGGGTTTTGGAGTGGGGAGAAGGATGTTACAATGGAGATATGAAGAAGAGGAAGAAGAGATACGAAGCTCATTGTAAACATGTGTTGCAGAGAAGCAACCAACTTAGGAAACTTTATCTCTGTATGCTTGAAGGAGATAGTACTACTGCTATTAGTACTACTCATGTTGATGATTATCAAAATTGTAACAGTACAAGTATGATGCTGTCACCAGATGACCTCTCAGATGAAGAGTGGTACTATTTAGTCTCCATGTCCTATGTCTTCTCTCCTTCTCAATGGTTAGTCCTCTCTCTTACAAAAATATTAGATTAATTAATATATATAGCTCTTTTCAAACTATTCAAATGGTAAAAGTACCAATGGAAGTAAAAGTGGAGTGAACCATGTCTCCCATGACCTCTAAAGATTTGTCACCTCGAGTCAAAGATTCCACCTATAGATTTCATGTACTTGTTTTGGTCAAGGGGTTGATATCTTGTGACTCTTACTGTTTATGTACCCCCAACAAGGTTTGATTTAGGCTTCCTTACTGTTGCTATTTTAGCTGATTTACATTTTAAAGAATTATAAACTGGAGTTTTCTTTCTTCAGGATTCGAAAAAGTTTATATGTTTTTTTTTGTGTGTGTACGTTTTTAGTTTGCCAGGAAGAGCTCTGGCGACGGGTGAGACCATATGGCTTTGCAACGCTCAGTATGCGGATACCAAATTCTTCTCTCGTTCTTTGCTAGCAAGAGTAATTAAGCCTTCTACAACTCTCTTTCATGAATCTTGGTCTCTTAAATCGAATCTGACTATAATTCTCTTTCAACTTGCTTTGCTCTTCATGACTGTTCATACGGATTCTTTCCTTTAGAGCGCATCAATTCAGGTATGTTACGTTTATAACGTTCTAATATTTAGTGCTCAAATGTTTAAGATTCCACAAAGTTTAGGTCATGTTCGTTTTATATTTGGTTGCACCATCTTAATACAACATACTAATCTGTTCGTTTTTATAATTTGTAAAATCTGTTCGTTTTTATAGTGTTTGTATGTGCATTTAAATAAACAATTAGATGCTAAAATGTTCGTTTTTCTAATTTATAATAGAATTTAACACTTTAGTTAAAAAGACAATAAAGGCATGATTTATATATAATTAATTATTAACTATTATTGTATATGAATAAATATGTTTAAATTACATTTATAAAAGATAATTATTATATTTCAATATTTTTTTTAAAGAAAATTAGATTTTAAGGTTCTGGCAGAAAATCCAGTTTTATGCTTTTGTCGAGAAATCCATTTTTACGGTTTTAACATAAACATAATTTTGAGATTTTAGCGGAAAAATCTGATTTTCATTTCTGACAAAAGCTATTCTACTTTTTTTGAGAATGCGTGATTTTGCATTTTAATAGAAAATCTGATTTTACAGTTTTCATAGGCAAAATATTTGGTGATTTTGACAAAAAAACTCGATTTTACGGTTTTGACGAGAAAACTCAGGCAAAAACCAATTTAGCATTTTTGGCAAAAAACTAGTTTTATAGTTTTAGTGGAAAATCTATTTGAAATTTTGGTAAAACATTGATTTTGTGATTTAGTAGAAAAACTTGATTTCCTGTTTTGGAAAAAAATTGATTTCTTAATTTTGTGAAAAAATCCGATTTTACGGTTTTGGCAGAGAACACAGTTTAAGGTTTTGGTAGAAATATTTAATTTTGAAAATTGGGTGGAAACCATAATTTTCCGGTTTTAGTAGAAAATGTGTTTTCACAGTCTTAGTAATTAAGAAAATCCAATTTAGCGATTTTAGTGGGAAAACTCAATTTTATAATTTTGACATGATAATTTGATTTTATGATTTTGGAAAAAAATGAATTATATAGTTTTAATGAAAAAACTAAATTTTATGATTTTGCAAAATATAAATTTTATGTTTTTTGCAAAAAAATCCAATTTACAGTTTTGATAGAAAAACTGATTTTATGCTTTAATATATATATATATATATATATATATATATATATATATCTAATAATAATTAATATAAACTACTTATTTTTGTAACCATTTTTATATATATATTATTTTTTTTGAAAAAAAAGGGCTCCATTTTTATATTGTACTGAAATATATTTAATTGTTTTGGATTTTGGGATAATGTTGCATTCAAACTCTATTTTTTCTGCATCTCAAATATCTAGATTTTGTGGATTTTGCTTCGAGATGCATCATTTAGATGCAAAAGTGTATACACAAACAACATTTGAGCATTTGCATTCAAGTGCAACATCCAACATCAAATGTGAAGATAGCCACAGAGTATCTCCAACAACTTCTTACCTCACCATTTTTGTTTTCTTTGATAAATTTTATCTCGCATTTTTGAGGGGTTTTGCATTCCACAATATCATCATCCCTTCAAAATTTAAGGGGTGATTGTTGGAGTAATACATCTTCAAACTTGTATCTGAAGGTGTTCCCCTCCATAATGAACATGTTTGTTGGAGATGCTCTAAATCAATTAGAAATGATGTACAACTAATGTATATGTGTATCTTATGTCTTTATGGGACTTCTCCAGACTGTTGTATGTTTCCCTTACTTGGGCGGTGTGATTGAGCTAGGCGTCACAGAATTGGTAACTCTTCATCTTAGTACCAAATGGTCTAACTTTCCTTTCTTGCTTCAGAAGGAACTCATATATGCCCTAACTTGTTTTGTTTTTTCATGACCAATGAAAGATTTCAGAAGATCCTAGTCTGCTTCAACACATTAAATCTTGCTTGTTGGAGACTTCGAAACCTGTTAACTCTCCAATCTTCTCTACTAACCAAGAGAATGATGATGAGAAGGATCAAATGAAAATCAAGATCAGTGATGGAGACGCGGTGCTCCAAGAGAACCATGAGATTCAGTTTGGTATTTCTGATCTCATGTTGGATGAAGACTTGCATTACAAGACAACTGTTAAAACATTACTCAATATAACAACAGAGGAAGATAAGAACAATCATCATCATGTTCTTTCTTCGAGCTCAAGTTTCTTGCGGTGGAAGCAACGTGAGAAGTCAAACTCAAATCTTCTTCAGGAACATAGCAATTTGCAGCCGTTGACACAGAGCATGCTGCGGAAGATATTGCATGACGTACCTTTGATGCACTCTGTAGACGCAAAGAGAATGCTCCCAAATAAGACGTTTGGTCTGAATCAAGATGATCCTTGGGACAGAAGTAAAGAGAACGAAAAGTTCAGTGTCCTTAGAGCTATGGTTCCCACTGTCAACGAGGTAAAAATAAACCTATACTATGTTATCTATGCTCTTTATCAGAGACCAAGACTCCAGTTTTGAATGTGTATGGCACAGGTTGATAAAGAAGCGATACTGAACAACACAATCAAGTACTTGCAAGAACTAGAGGAAAGAGTTGAGGAGCTAGAATCCTGTATGGGATCAGTTAACTTCGCAGAGAGACAAAGAAAGAGCCCTAACGACTCTGTGTTGATCGAGGAGACATCAGGGAACTACGAGGACAGCACGAAGATTGATGGAAACTCAGGAGAAACCGAACAAGCCACAAGTTTCAGAGATGAAACACATTTGAGAGTTAAACTGAAAGAAACAGAAGTTGTGATCGAAGTAAGATGTTATTACAGAGACTACATAGTTGCGGACATCATGGAAACTCTGAGCAAACTCCACATGGATGCTTTCTCTGTTAGATCTCACGCCCAAAAAGGGTTCCTCACTCTGAATCTAAAGGCAAAGGTAAATTCTAAAAAACAATCTTCTTGATGTTCTTGGTTACTTGACTTACACGTAACATTTTTGGGGGCAATGCAGTTGCGTGGGGCTGCAGTGGCGTCCGTAGGAATGATTAAGCGAGAGCTTAGAAGAGTCATTGGTGAGAGTATGAGAATCACTTAATTAAGGGTTTCTTTAATGATTTTTGTAATAACATTATTTTTCTTTTATAACTTTCCTGTAATGTTATATTTTTGGACTTTGGTGAATCATTAGATTTACACAGAGTTTTTTTTTTAATGTAATCTTGTTTCCCAGACTGGCTGGAATTTTCGACATTGTTATCTTTTTTTTGTTGGTTGAATGGCTAGGAGGTTATGGACCGGTAGCCATCTTCTCTTCTATTATTTTTTAGTCAAACTATTCTATAATTTAATAGTATATATATATATATATATATATTAATATATACATATGTGTGTATGTGTTTATTGACAGTATTTGTCAAACGTGATTTAGGTATCTTTGATATCAATGATTTAAATTCCACAATTTCGCTTTTATGTTCTTATCACATTATTTGATCAAATTCACCGGAACTAGCTAGAAATCAACTGATCCTTAAAGTTCTCAATTCATTGGGTTGTTATTGGTGATTTTTTACACTTCAGTTTCTTGCTGAGTCCTTAAAAAACGGATTGAAATTTTACTAGCCGGAGAATGTAACTTAAAAACTATTTACTCAAAACTGTTTATTCTTTCTTAACTAAATGCATTATCTGTGGTGCTCGTTTGTAACTCATAGAGCTTGCAAATATAAATGTTGTGGAGCAATATAAAAGTTAATGGTTCACTTGCATTATTACCAGCTTCTGTAAGCCTGTTACGTACGTCTTTTTGTAATTTCTTGGCAGAATTTGAATCGAAATGGTCCAAATGAAGAGAGGAAGATTAGAAGTACTTCTCGTTGATGCTCATGGAATCACACACACAAATTTTATTGGTGGCTAATTAAAAAAAAAAAGACAATCAGTTTTCATATGCTTGTATATCTAATAACATATACTACATAGATTGAACTTAATTACTCTTATTTTGAATCTTTGTTTGCAGGAAGGCCTATGTATTATGTGTTGTTACAATGTGGGACAAAGGAGTACCGAAGCAAAGTGTCAAAAGGTTCAAGTTTTGTTATTGACTAAATTTTGTTATTCTTCTAAACCAAAGGTATTTTAAATGATATTCATGGTAAAACCAGGTCATAATGACAACGCATTGTGGAACCAAAAGTTTGTGTTCGATTTCCCAATGTCTCAATGGAAGAAGCTGACTCATATCAAGTTTAGAATCATGGACAAAGAGCTTTTCAAAGATGGTGGATTTGTTGGTGAAACCATGTAAGTTATTCTGAAAATGAGTGTGGTTTAGCGTAGCAATATTAATATATAACACCATTCATGTGTATTGACTCATTTTTGGTATAGAATTGATCTTAAAGGGATAGTAGCCGAAGGAGGTGACAGAGGATACATGGAAGTTAAACCAACTCCGTACAATGTTGTTCTTGACGATGATACTTTTAAAGGCGTCTTAAAACTCGGATTCAGATTCACTCATGCAGCGGTAACTCAGTAACTACCCTAGATAGAACTGTAGTTCTTTAAAAAAAAAAGTAATATTCTCAAGAAAAACTTGTATTTTTGTAGGACAAATTGAGGAGGACGGCATGGGAACAGAAGATAGAGGGCAAAAACAGTGAAGAAGCAATGAATTCCACAGCTCTGAGTCTGATGAAAATCCCTTTGTTAAGGTTTCTCATGTATTGCTTCCAGAAAACAACCAAATACCAACTAAAAGACAACTAAAAGGGTCAGCATCAAATTAAACTCCTTTCTTTATCAAATCTTTTTTTCTCTTCGGAATTGCATAATGTGTATAACCCGATTGGGATTCCATCAAGTACTAGCGATGTCATTTATTTGGTTTCTGAGTTTGTGCAAACATTTTAGGTTCACAGCTGCATGGGCAAGTATGCAAGGTCTCATCAATGCACAATTTCTTTTTTTTCGTCGACTATAAGCAATGTTCTATACTTCTATTCGTAGCTAGGGTTTCTCAATCAATCCTTTCATGGTATCGTGATCATGGGCAAGAAACTTTCGATATGGTTATTTTCATTTCTTTCACCTTCAATCTTTAATGTAATAATTGCCATGCATTTATATATTTTGGTGTAACATTTTCTTACTTTCATTTAATTTCTCAACCCAACAATCTCAAGAACCTTACACGTATTTTCGGGATAAATAAATCCCTAAATTAAATGATAAGAAAACTTTTATTTACTTTCTCTGATATTTTTTTTTCTTTTAAGTTCCGTTGTGTGATAAAGTATTTTGCTCCCGGTCCTGGATATAATCGATCTTATATAACAAACTAGGGGTAGGCGTTCGGGTACCCATTCAGGTTCGGTTCGGATCTATTCGGGTTTCGGGTTTTCGGGTTCACAAATTTTAGCCACATTCGAAAATTTCTAAATTTCGGTTCGGGTTTGGTTCGGATCTTTGCGGGTTCGGTTCGGGTTCGGATAACCCATTTAAATTCTTTTTTTAAATTTTAAAATTGATTATATACTTTAAATTTCTAAAAAATTATAAAAAATTAATATATTACAAATAATTGAATAACATAAGTCAAAATATCTAAAATTAACATATAAATTAGTTTGATTTGAATATTTGGATTGTGAATCAATAATTTTTTTAAGTATTTTTGAAGTTTTGAGTGTACTTTAGCAATTTTAGACATGTATGTTTGACTATTTACATATATTTACAAATATTTTGAATAACTTCAAAGTATTTTATATATATACTGAATGTTTTTATATATATTAAATCTAAAATAATTAATATATATAGGTATATAAATCTCTTTCGGATATATTCGGGTACCCGAAATACTTCGGTTCGGGTCGGGTTCGGTTTCGGTTCTTTAAATACCAAAATTTTGAACCCGTTCGGATATTGAATCAATTTCGGTTCGGGTTCGATACTACTTTTTCGGATCGGGTTCGGTTCGGTTTTTCGGATCCGGGTTTTTTGCCCAGCCCTATAACAAACACAGATCTCAGTTAATAATTTGGCATACTTATATTTATTATGTAAGTAAGCATTGTCATTAGTTTGAGCTAGCATACAATTTTTTTTCTTCTTCTGGATATGTTAGAAATGTTGAATAAACCACAACGAATAAATCATAGCAATATGTTTGAATATGAATGTAGTTAATATTGTATATACACCATAGTCTATATAAAAATAATAGCCCAGAAATAAAAGATATGAATTAATATGCGGGATTTGTTACGACGAGAAAATGGGACGCACGTCTTCTGGCTCACGCACGAACCATGCAATATATATACTTTGTCTTCTCCATGACATTAAGTTATTATCATGTGCTAAATTATTATAGGTACATAATTCAAACTGAAATTATAATATAAGATAGTCACCTTTTATGAGTTGCAGAGAATCGTGTAAACTACATGGGGATTAAGCTAAACTACATCCATGTGAATGTGATAATTGGTCTAATTCATTAACAGTTGATACAAAGATAAAATAAAAATTTCCAATACAGCCGTTACAAGACCGACCAGAGATTAATTTTTTAAAAGAATACTTGTAAAGGTCAAGAGGCGATATATATACGTTGAACATTCACTCGTATCTCATCTAAAACCAAAGATCTTTTCCTAAATTAAAAATCTCAACAAATTAATAAGGATCAACTTTTTAATTCTTTACTTAAATAATCCCTTTATAACAAATACCATAAACTAGGTAATAATCTGCGTTTTACGCGGAATGTGATTATTAATTTAATTATTTTTAGTAAAGAAATATTAAATCTGTTTAATCTGAATATATGTTCGGTTTTAGGTTATTTTTTTCTAATCTTCTAAAATATAATTATCATTTTAAAATAATATTTATCTTGATTTGTTCGGTTAATTTTTTTGATGTTTTTGGTTTTTTTTGGTGATAACCAAAAATTACTATTATTTGTTTTTTCATGTTATGAATTCTAGATAGTCGTAATGCCGAACTAATGATTTCATATTATATTTTCTAAACGAATAATACAGATAATAGTTAAAGAAGAAAAAAAAATATTAAGATAAATCATTTCACTACAATTTGATTGATAATAAAAGAAGTATTAAAAAATAACATTTCAACTTAAAAAAGTTGCTTTAGTTGTGATGAATACTTAGTTATAAGGTGCTCACATCAAGGTTCACATGTATATGTATGTAAAAGTATATAAAACGGTTAGTAAATATATAAAGATAGTGTTAATTAATATTAAATAATTAACCTTTTGTTCATAATAACACATAAAAGATAAAAATTTAAAATAAATAAATTAAAAATAAAATAGATCTAGACATTAGTGATTTTTTTCATATAAATAAAATAAAATTGTATCCGTAAATATGCGTGGTTAGGGATCAAATATCCGAGTATTTGGAGGCATTCGTGAAAATTCAATCTTTAGCCACCTAGATATTCTATGATTCGGAAAGCAAGAATTTTTTAGAATTTTAAAGAATATCATAGTTGAACCGTAAATAAAATAAAAATAAATAGAAAATATAATAACAATATTTTATTCCAAAAATAATCATTTAAAAAAAAATTCTAATACCTAATATAATAATTTTAATACATAAAATATTGTAAAACTTATGTAAACTATAATATATATAATTCTTTACATATATGTATATATATGCAAATAACGGAACAAATTGGATATCCGTTCATAAAAATATTGGTATTTGTGATTTGCTTTCTTTTTTGATATTGTATTTTAGTACTTGATTTGCTTTGTAAAGTTAAGGATATTCAATTTTTTTTGGTTCAAACCAAAATAGATAACGAATTGAATCAAAAATTATGAATATTTTTCCAGGCTTTATCCATATACAATAAAAAAAATATATAAATAATTTAGTTTTTGTTTCGTAATATTTTTCGATTTGAACTGAAAAAACAAGAGTTTTACAGGCCATGCTGTGAATTTTAAATTGAAAAAAATAAAATTATATAGTGTAAACACATTTATAGTAGTGTGAACATGTCATCATATTTATTATCAAATCTTTGTAAGTCTGACACGTGTTCATTATAGTATGAATGTATTTTTTAGAATGTTTTTCCTATAATATATAAGGGATTTAAGTCGAGTTGAAATTAGGATATATATAGTTTATTTATTTGTTGTTTGGGAAATGAAAAAAAAAAATCGCTAGTAAATGTACAATTATTCAATTTAAACGATCCAATAATCAATAGTTTCTGATAAAAAAATATGATACGTATATTAGCCAACAAGAAAACCATATTATAGTAGCAAATAGACAAATAGTTCAATGTTGAACAAAAAAAAAAGGACAAATAGTTCAACATCTCTTTAAGAGGTATTTCCTCACAATAATAATAACCAGAACACTGGTTGAAGCCAAGGAAAAGCCAAACTTCATCATTGTCTGGAGCACAAGATCAACCTGTCCTTTTTAATCCAACGGTTCACATTAGTCCCTTTTTCCGGTCACCCACCGGATTCTTCACCTGAAAGCTTCCATAAGAGAAAGAGGGTTTTGGATCCAACGGGAGGGAACTGAGTTTCTAACGTTCGTTTAAATTTGGCTTTAAACGGTTCAAAAACTTCAAAGTGAATTGCAGAAGAAGCTTTAAAGGTAAAAAGACCGTTGCTTTGATTTTTATTACTTTAACGTTCTTTTTTAGATTTTTTTTTAAAGTTTCAGACTTTTCTTCTTGTTCTGATCACTTTATTCTTCTTTGGTCCTAGAAAAAATTCACTATCCAACATTCCCGTTTTCAAATTTCAGATTCTTAAGTCTCTTGATTAACACGCAGCAAAAGTTCAAAGCTTTAAAACCATTTTTCTGTGTTACTTCCTCAGAAAAGAAACAACAAAAAAAAACAGATCAAGAACAGAGAGAGAGATTCCTCTGTTTTCAGCTGAAAAAAGGATGGAGAATTTGTCGAATATAGATGAAAACGAAGATCATCACCAGTCACCTGGATCCATTGACCAAAATGATCAATCAGCAACAGAAACTCCGGTTTACTCGACCATGAGCATAGATTCCTTTGTGTACCCTCGAACATGTTCAGAGAGTACTTCAGGCTTTTCAGACCAAATAGATGAAACCAACAGCTTCTGTAGTGACGCTTCTCCTTCTGATTGGCCTGTCCTCACTGAATCCAAGAGCTCCAAATTCCTCACTACTGGTTTAGAGATGCGAACTCATGAGAATCTTCAAGCCCAAGATTTCTCAGAAGCAGGTGTTGTGTCCTCTCTCTCTTTCTGAGATTTAAAAAAAAAAAAAAAAAAAAAATTCTGAGATTAATAATAAAGTGTTTGGGCAGAACTTGAGACAATGAAGGAAAGATTTTCAAAGCTTCTACTTGGAGAAGATATGTCAGGAAGTGGGAAAGGAGTTTGCACTGCAGTCACCATCTCTAACGCTATTACCAATCTTTATGGTAATTAAAGTCTCAGCCTATTTTATATATGTTCTTGTTTCAGACTAAATGTATATCATTCTTCTTTTTTTTTTTTTTTGAAATGTTTGTAGCTACAGTTTTTGGACAGAATCTGAGGTTAGAGCCATTAGAAACAGAGAAGAGAGCAATGTGGAAGAGAGAAATGAATTGTCTTTTATCGGTATGTGACTACATAGTCGAGTTCATCCCTAGATGTCAGAGTCTAAGCAATGGAACTACTGTTGAGGTGATGGAGAGTAGACCAAGAGCAGATATCTATATCAACTTACCTGCCTTGAGAAAGCTAGATTCCATGCTTATGGTACATTTATACAATCACATGATTCTGACTCAAAGACATCTCTTTTGATGATCATCTCTTTTTTTTGTTGTTGTCAACAGGAAGCATTGGATAGTTTCCAGAACACAGAGTTTTGGTATGCAGAAGAAGGAAGTCTATCCATGAAATCTGCACGTTCTGCCACTGGATCCTTCAGGAAAGTTATAGTACAGAGGAAAGAAGAGAAATGGTGGTTACCAGTCCCTCTCGTTCCTCCAGAAGGTTTGTCAGATATAGCCAGAAAACAACTCAAAAACAAGAGAGAGAGTACTAATCAGATTCACAAAGCTGCAATGGCTATCAACAGTAGCATCCTCAGTGAAATGGAGATTCCAGACTCTTACATGGCAACTCTTCCAAAGGTTTTCTGTTACATTCATAACAAAACCTAAATTCACTATAATGTTATTTTTTGAGTCTTGTTCTTTAACCGTTTGAATGTTTTTTTTTATGTCTGCAGTGTGGTAAAAGCAGTGTTGGTGACTCAATATACCGCTACATGAGTGGTTCGGGTCGGTTTTTCCCAGAAAAACTCTTAGATTGTCTGAACATAGCATCTGAGCATGAAGCTGTGCAGTTAGCAGATAGAGTAGAGGCTTCAATGTACACTTGGAGACGCAAGGCTTGTCTTAGTAACTCTAAGAACTCTTGGAACATGGTGAAAGATCTTATGTCAACTACAGAGAGAACAGACAAGAACTATGTAATGGCTGAGAGAGCAGAGACTCTGCTCTTCTGTTTGAAACAGCGTTATCCAGAATTATCTCAGACATCATTAGATATATGCAAGATTCAGTACAATAAGGTAAAACATACTAAAGAAAGAAAAGTCACTGAGTTTGATAGTAATAAGCTAACCCGAGTAATTTTATTGATGCAGGATGTTGGAAAGGCAGTGTTGGAGAGCTATTCAAGAGTACTCGAAGGCTTAGCTTTTAACATAGTTGCTTGGATTGATGATGTTCTCTATGTAGACAAAACCATGAGCGGTAGTGAATAAGTTGTTAGCTACAGATTCTAGACTTTACTTTTGACTGAGTTTTTCTGTGTCTCTTCTTTGCCTTGCGTCTCATCATCTATCTCACCTGTAAATTAAACTCAGATCAATATCAGTGTAAACAAATGTTTCTTTTGTCTCAATTTCTGATCAGCCAAGTTTCTCCATCAAATTTATTACGAAAAGAGAGAAAGAGTGTTCATCAAGAAGGAAGTCTACATTATAAACTTTTTGAAGGGGAATAATAATAATGTTTAGTCAAATTAATTTTCGAATCCCTATTATATACAACAACAGGGTTCCGGACCAGTAATGGGTCCGGGTGGTGTGACCAAAAGAAAGCAGCAAAAAAAGGGGGTTAGTAGTTAAAATACAAAGATCTGAAGAGGCTGCACAGACTCATAGAGATCTCTCTCTCACTAAGACTTTTTGCTTCATTCTTCCAAGGCACCGAATATCCAAGCTTCTTTGCTTCTCACTTACCAGAGCTCTCTCTCTCTCTCGTGATCTCATCAAAAAGCAACTATGGACTCATTTCAACTGTCTTCGTCCACTGAACCAATGTATGTCAGATCAGTCCGTCTGACCCTCACTGCACCTTTTAGCCAGCATGTGGCTCGAAGATTGCCCATGTCGCTGCTGTTTGAAGCGTTGCTGCTTGATGGACCTGAGCTTGTCCCGTCTTCCAAAAGCGTCCATGGGTCAACCACATCCGTGTTGTCTGCTTCTTGCTGTTGACATGGTGACAACATCGTCTGCTTCAGCTTCGCTTGCGCTGCTGCTGTTACGGTTTTTGGTGTGGCAGGGGAGTTTCTTTGATTGATCCCCCCAGCAGCAGCAGATCCCGAGGGTTGAACAAGTGTGAGTGCGGTTGGCGGAACAGAATGTGGCTGACACGAGAGAGTGCAACGTAGAGAAGGAAGGAGAATTGGCATCGCTGCTTGGATCCGCCATCTAATGGTGTCCGGTAGCTGCATCCGTGCAAGCTCACTCTGCATTATTGGCAACATAAAACCAATCAACTTCAACAATCGTAATTTTCAGTTAACAAGTGTTTTATACAATTTTGTTTGTCAAACCTGTAAGCTCTCTGCTGCATCACGATCAAACAAGGTAAAGTCTTTGGATGATTCATTAGAAGAAGACCTTGGCTTCAGCCAATTTGGCTGATGATTGCTTAAAAGCCCATGGAGTACAAAAAGTAATCTGTCAAATAAGACTTCAGTATAAAGATTTGCCATGGAAGGAGCTATAGTTGATTCTGTCTCCGTCTTTGATAGGTCACTACGAGGAGAGCATGCAGCAGAGTCTTCATAAACTACTCGGCTTCCAAGCAGACGAACTATTGTAGATGCAAGTGTATGTCTCGCGTTCCTAAACGAGGGTTCCCTGAAAAATTGATTGCCATACAGAAAAGATAACTAAGCCTTTAGTTAGGTAACACGGGAAATGGCCATTCCTTATGAATCTGCTGAAAGAGCATAAAGTTAATAGTATACATATATATGTATTGTAGAGACTAAAGTACCTGCAGATGACGGGCAGTAATCTTAGAAGAAATTGCAACCGCAAAGACATAGAAGCTCTCAAAGCAGCAGGGGAAGGCGGAGGTGAAGTGTCCGTAGTAGTGGTTGAGGATCTTCTAGACAAACTAGGGCTACTTCCACGAAGGCCCTTCCGAGTGCTTCCTTTATTTGATGAAACCTCAGACCCAGAAGAAGCAGTTCCCATGTGTTTGTTGTTTGTTATACTGCGGTTGGTGACTGAACTTAACTGCTGCTCAATATTGCTAAACTGTCTTACCAAGTCATTCACAAAGATGCTTCGAGATTCATCAGAGCTTTGATCTATGCATGGAAGCACTAGCTTAACAAAAGCCCTCTCAGTTGTAATCCCATAGCCATCACTGGAACTATTCTCATCTAACGCCCGGGGTAATAATACCTTTTTTGAACCCAACCCTTCTTCGATCACTTCCCCTTCTTCGAAGGAAGTACTTTCTAACTTCCTTTTCTTTCCTGCCTTGTTTCCCGTGATAGGATCGGAACTGGAGTTGCTGCACCAGCCCCAAGGTTTCCAGAACTTAGGTTTCGTCGGAAGTCCTTTGCTTTCTCCAACTATAATCAGTTTTTGTCTGATTGTTTTTCGTCCAAGAAGAACATCTGGGCCTGCTAGAAACCATTCAGCTTGCTTCAACATTGAATCCTCAACCGACCTACCGAAGAGATGAACCACTTCCGAGAAAAGTGGGACTGCATCAGGTCTAACCAATAACCTTGTGAGGAGGATTTGAATGAAATTTTTCTCATTCTCAGATGCCTCAGGCTTCTCAGAGGTAGGACAGGAAGATCGTATTGCATCTGTCAAAGGCATATCGTGATTTTCGAGTTTCTCAGTTAGTGCTTGCTCGTTTAGAAGCAGCCTGAGTTCAACCCACTGCCAGTGAAACTTTGCAGGTTGCAGGCAATCTAATACAGACACCAGCTTGTCCACAAGCTTTGTTCCAGTTCCCTGGTGTCGGTTTTTTGCTTCACTAACTCCTTCGTGGGAATAACCAGAGGATGGCACCTTACAATCAATTATGGAATTTAGGAAAAGACGCGCACGAAGAGGAGCAAATGCCACAGATTTTAAGTGCATATCCAAACCATTCAGCTCAAGTACTGACGCAAACTCAGCATCTGTGGAATCCGCAACTATCAGTTCATAAAGTCTCTGGGTGTCTCTTAAGCACACATCTCGGAAAGGAAGGTGCTTGATCACATCATGGAAGGCCACTGTCAAAGACTGATAAAGGCGGGGAGTATCTTCATGGACGCTGGAGTTAGCGTTACCATTCGAAAGAAAAGGCCTCCACAGAACAAAGGCAATAATTGAATAGGCTGGTGGGAAGACCAATTTCAGCGGAAGCATGCGCTGCAGACGCGATATAGCCACTACGGAAGATTCTCCCACAAGCTCCAAAACCATCCCTTCCGAAACAGTTTTGCAGTTACCCACAAGAAGTCTGAACCAATGTACATAAACTTCAATAGGGATATCCACTTTAGAGGCTCCCACGGACCTAGCACTGCCATTGGAACTCGATTTTGTACGCCTTACAAACTGAACTAAATCTAAGCACTCCCTTAGTCTCAGCAGACCAACAATCCTCTCAAGAGTTATAACGCCATGTGTGATAGCACCTATAACAAGTGCAGATACAGCAGCAGTAACTTTTGTTGCTTTGCTCAGCGCTATTTTTCCAGTACCGTTCGGCATATCATTCGTGTTGTTCGCATTTGAATCATACGATTCAGGAGATAGCTGATGCTGACCCCGGGATCCCTTCGCAGGGGCAAACGCTCCAGCAAGAGCTGTGGAACTTTCTGTTGCGAGCGCTATTTCAAACACTCGACTTTGACGCTCTCCAAGCGCTTCCTTTAGAAGGCACAGACAGGTTATATGGATTTGCAAAATGTGACGTGCAATATTAGATGAACCTACGCCAGAAGGACGATTCTGATGAACATTTCCCACAGGGAAATCCAAAATTCTTGCCATGGAAATGCCTACACTGTTTATGATCGCAGATACCGCAGAAGAAACCAAAGAGGGATCACCCTCTTGTGCTGCACCGCCAGTCTGTCTAATGCAATCCATTAACCCAACTACAATTTGTTGAGCTACCTGATACCCGTCATCATTTTTCTCAGCAAGTGAGGCTTTCATTGTATCAGTACCAACGAGTTTTCTGAGATAATGAATTGTCTCTTCAACATGTCTTTGCATAACCTCTCTCATATTCAAACCCACTCTTGAAAGACGAGTACCACTGCTGCTGATTTTTTTACGTAAATAGTCATCTGGATTATCTACTCCAGCTGGAACACCAAGGGGGGTTCCATATTCACCGTTTCCTGATCGCGTATGATCAAGTTCAGAAAGAAGCCTCTTTTCACACGTTGCTTTGAAAGTGTTCTGCCATTCCACAACACTGGGAAGATTTCCATATCTTTGCAAAATATAGCGAGCATAAACTAAGGCTGCTGATCCAGAAATTTTTCCATTACTCGACATAAGTGATCCAGCACGGGCCATCAAAGCTGTCATGGCCTCGGGGACAAGATCTGCTGAAAATAGTATGTTTTCATACCTGAAAGAAAATGATCGTACACATGCACAAATTAATTTCTAGAAGCACATTAGTTAGAAATATAAATGACTAGTGGAGAGTAAAACACACCTCCTAAGTGCTGATACTAGAATAGCCTCCCCTACTTCACACACGTTGTTTTCAACATTCCTTGGCATAGTTAGAAGGTTTCTCCCACCTTGAACAGAAAAATTTGGGCTACTTTTGGCCTTTGGTAATAACCAAAGAAGAAATTTAACAGCTGAAACCAAGTCAAGAGAGAGATCCATGAGAAATAATATGGAAGATAGCTCGTCCGCCCCAAGTTTCCACCTAACTGTGGTTTTTTCTTCAACTGGAGCACCTTTATTGAACTGGCCAACTCTCACACTGCTCTTTTCGGACTCTTCAACAAGTTGCGGAACAACAGTTGCAAGCCAAACTGCAATAGACCGCTTATCAACAAACTGTAGCTGCTTCAAAGAGTTTCCAACAGAAACAATATCCACAGGGGTAGAAGTTCTAAACACATCAACCACCTTATGGTTTTCTCTTTCCACTCCAGGGCCATGATGAGGACATCTTACTTTATTATCACATACATGACTCGTTGAAGCTCCTTGGCTACCTTCAATCCTAGCAGCTTGTAGTTGAGCTAGCGACTGTGTTTTGCGCACCATCTTCTGCCTACCCCTCGGTTTAGTTAACTCTATCGGAGGATCAACCTTCAAAGAAGGCTCCACAGTTTTCAACCCCTTCTTTATCCACCAGTTATCTTCTTCATCTGATGCAACTGGTGAACTCCCTTGGTAGCAAGAACTCTTGTCATCATTCATTTTTGTTCTTTTTGCTCTTCTACAATCTTCACACCCTGGTGTAGATTCTAGGTGATCCATCTTGCTATACTCAGATCCACTTGATCCCGTAACACTACTTTGAAATTCATCTCGCATTGAATTTTTCACACCACAGGACATACCTGGAAACTGCAGCAGAGCAGCTATGTGCTCCTTTAGTTCTCTAATATCCTTACTGCTCTTGGTATGTTTTCGAAGTCCCTCATTATCGGCCATGGCATAAAAGGTCCTTGGCAAATCAATTGACGGAAGGAAAGTGGAAGTTTTCTTTGACTTCTGATCTGACAGAGCGAAACTATTCAAATATTTACCTTTACCAACAATCAACTCTCGCAGAAGAAAGCGCCGTTCATTTGAATAAATTCTCACAGCCTCTTCAAGCTTATCTCTTCCTAAGAGTTGTGCTTCTTCTAAGGTCTCATGTACAAACCACCCAGGTAGCTGCTTTAATATGCGATGATGCCTGATTCTCCTTTCAGGGTCAACAGCAGAATGAATCATAGCAATCATCCCACTAAATATGAGTTGTCTCACGTATGCTACCGGATTAAAAATTCCAGAACGTATAAGTTCAAAAACGAGTAACTGCAAGCGCTTTGCTCCTCCCCTATGTACCTCATGCTGATCAATCCAACAAACTATGATATCATGTAATGGGCCCGGACTTTCAAATGTATCCATCGAACTGCTAAGTTTAGAGACACCAAGAGAATTGCTGCGGCGGTTCTTTCCTTTGCGAGCTGCGACTTCTCCACCCAGAATTTTCTGCTTCAGAAGCTGAATAACTAAATACACCTGGGAACAATCTTTTCGGCCAGAGAATTTGATATCTTTAGGCACACCAGCCCGGAAATCTCTAAAATCACATGTAGCCCATTCGATCAGGAAAAAAACAGAGCAAACGAAGGAAGTACTAATAGCCCCAATCCATCTAAGGGAAGATCTTAAGCATGGACTGACTTCAGCAATCCAGGTCTCATCAACGGCTCCATTGCAGAGGTCTTCAAAGAGATAAGAGTAAGCAGCTCTGATGTCCCCGTCCGACAAAGCTTTATCCAAAGCCTGAACAGCTTTAGCCACGTTATGCTGAGGATAACCAGCGCTAGCTATCTTTGTCAAATCAGCTGCACTTCTTTGAATAGTTGAAATGGTGTAATCAAAAGAAAGAAATCCAAACCGAGAATCAACTCCTTTCCCTTGAAACTGGGTGAAAATCTCTGCGGAATTACTTCTCAGCTTTTCCAGATTCTCATATGCCTTTGATGCATAGCTCACGTCAATGGGTCCACATGCTGCTATGGAAGGAGGTAGCGGTAAGCAATCTGAAGAAACAAACGTGTCGGGTGCAGCCAGTACCAAATAGCGAACCATCTCAATTAAAGCAGAGAGAGTATAAGCTCTCCGAGAGTTATCAACAAGATCAGATCCACCAGGAGCAGGTTCCTCGATGAAACGGACAGCAATAGCTACAAGACTTTGTACATATGTCTGAGAGAGAACGATGCTCTCTAAAACACCATATACAATGGGAAGTAGTAACAGCAAAATTTCAAAGACATCCTTTTCCTGTAATAAAGCAGAAGCAAAAATCACAAAGCCGAAGAAGCCAATTCCATCTTGGATCAATAAATTACTCTAGCCGCATACCTGTAAGAGCCTGAGAACCCAATCAACAATGAGATTAGGAAAAAGAAGGCCTTCAGCATCGTGCCACTGTAGAAGGCGCACCATATACCACCACTTAAAATGCAGAGATTTTTCCTCACCGTAAAGACTTGCCGATGCTGGACTAATCTTTTGCATTGATCCTGCATAAAGCATCTGCGGCGACCTATCTCTAGTTTGCTGAGAAGGATACGAACTATTCCGTGACAAAAGTTCATCCAAGAGGTATTGCAGATATTCAATAACATCTTTTGTCCATTGCTCACACCGAGAATTTTGTGTCTTGTCAGGTGTTCCTGAAGAAATAGCCGCAGTGCTAGGTCGCACCTGCAAGTTGTAAACGAAAATTGATATCCTCCAACACCCAGAGAATATAATTAGGAAAAAATCATTGTCAACAGCGTACCTGATTAAGATAAGTCACCTTTATAAACCAAGTAGCTCTCAGTAATGGAACATTGTTCCTTATGAGGACTTCAAATAAGGTTTTTCTCCTATATCCAGGAATGTTATCAGCCAAGGAGCTTAAACGCTTGTGCTGTTGTGATAGACTCTGAGAAAAAAAATGAGAGCAAGACTGAGTAAATACTTATGGTGACGTATTCTTCTAGTTCAAGAAGATCTGGAACATGTGCTTTCATTGATCAGAATTCCCAAACAACCAAGAAAACTTGAGTTGTCAGTTTTTCCACAAAACCATTAAATTTAGATAAGGAGGTAAAGTAGGGTCACTCCATATAATGGACGTTATACCAGAAGTACGACAACATACATGAATTAAAAAGAGCATCATTAAGAAGTTTAGATAAGTACCTCAATCCATTTTTTCTTTGTCTCCTCCCCACATGATTTTTGTTCTGGGAATCCAGGCTTGCCAAGAAGCGAACCAGAGAGAGGCACCCCATACACCTGACCAGCCTGCCATTTTAATCGGGAAATTTTAGAGTATGAGCCATATGATTGGGTCCGAAACCCTAATAATCTGCAAAAAGAGCCACTCTAAACTGAAAAGGAAAGGAGCTAGAATATCTAGATTACCTTGCGCTTCAATGCACGAGACTCATTGATAGCTCTAAAACACTTTCTGACAGACTGACATAGAAACTGAATTTAGTTTCATGTGAAGCACAAATAAACTCCAATAGAAGATGGGAAAAACACTGTCTATACTCTCTCTAATACAATACCTCTTTGCACTTTAGGACAACAGGCTTCGAAAAAGTATGGACCTGGGTCAATATAATCTCTTCCGCCTCCTACAAAGGGCAAAGGGACAGAACATCAATTGGAAGATGGATATCAATGGCACGGAGACTAAAGGAGTACGGAATTAAAAACTCTGACACCAGAAAAGACGGAATTTTTAATAATATAGACTTTCTGAGTTGAAAGCACCCCATGGAACTAAATTGAAGAAATCATCACTCCAATCTATCGAAATGACATTCCACCTTAGTAAGAACAACTATTGGGAAAGAACGTACAAATGGTTCCAAACGAAGATCGTTATATCTATTGGGAACATGTCAACAATTAATCATGATCTTCTATTTTTTTAAAAAAGCACAACAGGAACGTATAACCAAGTTCAGTTGATCGCACCTTAAGTCCATCAACAGTTTCCTTGTATCCAAATTGAACATACTCTTTGGTAAGATTTTCTTCGGGAGAACTTGATGTTGGAGTATGAAAATCAGGCGGTCCTAGTCTGCATTATTTTGAAGAAAGAGTATAAATCATCTAAGAAAGTAATAAAGATGGAAAGGAGTCGCCATCTTCAAGTATTAACAAGACTTGCGGAGATAAAATAGTGAAATACCAAGCTACAAACCCAAACCAGTAAAAGTTGGGATCAACAGCTATAACAGGTAAATCAAAAAATCTAAACTAGGGATAAGGTAAAAGTGAAATTACCGGGAATTCAGACCGTCCTTTTCACACCTCAACTTGTAGGGTGTCAATGGTGGTGGCCTCCTGCAGTAAACAAAAGTACTCACAGGTCTTTAAGTGTATCAAACATATAAAATGCTATGAAATGACTTGTCACAAACGACATGCCTTGAGTTAAGCGAGTAGTTTCCAATGGAAGAAGAATCAGATCGTCCAGATGAAGCACCTATAGCGCTATTGTTGACTGCACTAGTGCAGTTTGCAGCATGATACCTTTGCATATCTCCAAACTAAAAGCGGCATAATGGTTCTGACATCAACATACCATAATAAACTCTAAGAAGAAATCCACAACATTTTACATGGACTTGCACTTTTTATTTTTGCAATTTCTCCTTACACCATAAACTGAGAGCAACCCGATTAAGGAAAGTAAAACCTGAAACATAAAAATACCCTAGGTGATGAGGTTCCTCATAGAAGCGAAACAAAAAGAAGGAACGCTATGAAATTCAGGTGTTTAAAACCTGTGGAAAAGAGCTAATCACCCAACTCTAACTGCCTATGGTATAAATCGGCTAATAGGTACCGCATCATAACTTCAAGTGAAATTTCTGAGAGAGATTACACCCCCAAAGGCACATAAGTTTATACTATGATGATGTTGAGTAAATGTAAACAAACCCTAATTAAGCAACCACATATGAAGCCATTAATGAGAATCAACAAAACACACAAATCAATTTAGATGAATAGCAGAGAAAGCACAAATCCAGATAGAAGCAGACGAAAGCTACATCCTTGCCTAGATTATGAGCTACAAAAACAATCAAATCGCCAAAAAAACTAACCAACAGGAGCTCCAGATGACCCAGAACCGAAGTTAGGGTTTTGACAGCGAATTCGACTCGGAGATTCAAGCAATCAAAGGTGGGAGCTTTGAAGAAATTGAGCAAAGGGGAGACGAAACCAATTATTATTATTTTTTTAAAAAATAAAGAAGGGCCCAGAAGGAAGCAAAGAGTCTTGGGTTTTCTACTTTTCTCTCTTTTTTTGTTGTTGTTATGACGACGACGAAGACGAATGCTGTTGTGTTTGCAGCCTTTTTGATTCCGTAATTTCGGATGTGGAATTGATTCGCTCGGGGAAGAGAAGAAGACAGAAGAAGAATCGAAATAGAAGCAAAGCAACCAACTTTCTTCGATTAGATTTGATCAGAGAGATTGAATTCGATCTAACACACACACTCTTCTCCTGGTTTGAAGAAAATCTTAACTTTTTCTGCTATTTCCGTTTTTGCCCTCTACTTTCTTCCCTGCCTTATCTCTTATGCTTCAGGGGCTCAATTGTAAACTAGTATTTATGAGAACCAGTTTTGACATCATGGTGGATGCACCAAAGAGTTTCGTCTTCTCCAACTTTTTTCTTTTTGGATTTAATACAACTTCTTTTATTCTTTGGATTTGTTTTTATTCTCTTTACAAATACATCTATTTATTTTGTAGGTATATTGCACTCAATCACTAACCAAAAAAACCCATAATTTACTAACTAGTTCAAATTACACTCTCTCACATTTTTTTTTCTTCCTATTTCTCTCTACATTCTCTCTATAAAACTATGGTTGCATGACATTCCAGCATCGCTAAATGAGTTGAGTTCGAATTCGTCTACATTCAGATATTCCTAATGTATGGTCATCTGTGATTTAACATTTCTTCGCGAAGAATGGTTTACCATTTCGTGTAATATGACATATCTAAACATAATAATTTTATACTTTATCTTAAATTTTATTTTGTTCATTGATTATTCGTATGAAGAGATTAAGAAATATATTTTGATTTGAAATTTTATATTTTTTGTTTTGTTTGTCTAGAAAGACTATAAAAACGGTTGAGATCAAAATAACTAAATTAATATATACATGCAAAATATATTAATTTGTGTAATTGGTTTGAATTTATACAAAATGATTAACTGTTGTAGTTTATATATAAAAAAGCATTATATTACAGTTATGTACATCAGTGATAATATATTGAATATTAAAAAATGAGGAATAGATAATATCTGCATGATAACAATGACAAATGAATTTTCTTAAATAATTGTTGCCATGTTTTTAGTTAAAATTCGATTTAGGAAATGTATTAATTAAACAGAAAAGATAAAAAATCCTAAAAACGGGTTATTCATTATTTCAGCGGCATTAATTAAACTGGAAAAGATAAAACATACTTAAATACATGTTTAATAAATAATCATAGTGGAATCCTTATATATTATTTGAATATCTTAATAAAGTTGTAACTTCAATTTTGTATTATTTACAAATTGATCTTCTTCATGTGTCAATTTTTATTTTATTTTTAATTATTGATGTGATATCATTACAAAGAGTTCAACCAAACTTTAGTCTAATATTAGTTTGCTCTAGAGTAATTCATACAGAAGATCAACTTGATATAAAATGTTGACAGCTTTTTTAACACAAGTCTAGTTCGACCACAATTTTACCTATTAAATTTAATTGATTTACCTACGAATATAAAATACTATTTTCCAATAATATTGAATTGATATACCTTCGAATTATGATAATTTGATTCAAGTTACACGATTCAATAATTTTAAGAGAAACATGATGAAGTTCTCTCTTAACATCATCAGTGACAACATTTGACCAGCATTGCATAGACCTCAAACCTGCAAAAGCATTGGTTATCAACCAACCATGAACAAAATTAGAGAATAGAAAATATCCTCAATTGCATCGTTTTATCCTATATTATCTTTGTATACACGATCATAAGATTTTTAAAAGTTAATATGTACAGTATACACAATCATCCGCAAAGTATACATTTTTTATTTAAAAACATATATATTGTTATTGTGTTATCCCTTATATATTATTTGTGAAGTGATTTTGGCATCTGTCATCATCATAATCAATTTCACCAAAAAATGATGATATGTTCATTAATAATGATTACATGTCCATTAATAATGATGACATGGCTCGGAGTTAATTCTGACATGTACATTTACATTTAATGTTAATATATATTTTTGGTAGGTTTAAGAATATGGTAATAACTCATAAATTATCATTAACATAAGAATAAATAATATAATAGTAGAAATATAAATATAAACAATATTTTTCAAGTCTATTTTTATAATTATATAATTTTTATTAATAATGTTTTTTTCAAAATTTCATGCAGGTCAAATATTATTTAATTTTATATTTTGATAATTATATAACTAACACATTTTTCTTAATTCTATAGAATCTGATTTAACATATTTTAACTAAAAGAAAAAAGATAAAAAAAAATCTTCCAAAATTTTAATTTTAAATATATACATTTATATTATTAAATATAAATTTAAATAAAAGTTGTTTATTTTCTATATATAATTAACGTAAAATTAATCATGTAACAAAATAATAAATTTAAAAATTATTTTAGATATAACTTTATTTTTAAAATTTTCCTTTCTGCATATTGTGCAGGAAAACACCTAGTTGATGATAGAAAAATCTGTGGATCGTCCGGTTCATTATAAAATAGTCCGGTTCTCATATTTAAGGAAGTTCTCTAGAGTTAAGGAAGTTCTCTAGAGTTAATGACTTAAATCTAAAAGCGTGTGATGTGAAAAAAATATAACAAATGTGAATTTTATAAGTTACAACATTTAATATTAATTCTTGCTATGTGGGATTTTTTTAAATCACAAAATATACAAAGATAAATCTTAGTATGAATTCATAAAAGACGAGTTGGTAGTATCCATCCAGTAGGAAACGGCCGGCCGTGCTGACATATGAAAAAAACACGTTTACTTGTTCGAACTCGTCTCACAAAGAAATCTGTTTGAGTGTTACTGGATCTGGCCTCGTAAACCACTTTAGCATCATGGTAGGTCTACTACAGAGATTTGAGCTCGCTAAGCTCAGATGTGAAGGCTGGCCAATATGTAGGCATCTCTATCATTTTGACTAATTCTTGGGAATCGATGACAAAATGATTTCAGTTGCATCGATGGAGACATAAACATTTTAAATTTCATGTCAAACTCTTGAGTTCCACATGTAGTGGCAAAATTTCCTTGTAACCACCTTTTAAACCAAGTAATCAATTGATCCATTTTGTAGATGTAGAATCCAGCCCACCTCACTTGTAGTATCATCATATTTCCATGAGGCATCCACACGGCAAGTGAATATAGGGATCATTATGTGGTTTCTTGGTAAAACTGCTGAGATGGATTCCCTTGGAACCTCTTCTTGGTTAGCAATGAAACAAGTGTTGCATTCCCGTAGTGCCAAGTCTCTAGTATCCATGGAAGAGAAATCTCGTCCATTAGATAATTTCTCATTTCGTTCTTTCTAGATATACCATATAAGCCAAGAAAAAAATCAGGTTGCTTCCTCCATAATTCCTCCACTACAGATCCTAGAAAATAGGTTGTCCATAGTTAGTATAGAGATCTTATGACGGAAAAATCTCAGGTCGGAGGAGATATGTTATAATGCCCACCATTACATTGCGGGAAGGCAAATATAGTATCATGTGGTTAATACATTTATATAAGGGAGAATTGGCTTAAAACCTCAGGAAAATGATGAAATTAGCAAAGTATACATGATGGGACAAGTTTGTTTTTATGTGGGATTTGAGGCATTCACTTAAATATGGAGAAAGTTGTGTGTAGAAGGTGCAAATTCTCTTTATATAATGTATCTTTCTTAAAATTCACAATGCACATTAATTTCACATAATGTTAACATAAATGTGATTTTGTCTTGGCCCTATATATTATTCACTAAATATTGCACATAGCTTGTTCTACTATAAGTATAGTTTTTTTAATAAATAGTAAATCTTAAGAAATAAATGATATTAGAGCATCTCCAATCCCACTTTATTTCTACTTTTTACTCCATCTTAAAGAAAAATTTGCTCCAATCCTACTTTATTTTCTTTTGCTTTGAAATGAAATGTGAACAGTGTTGCTTCAAATTTAAAGATCTATTGTACATATCTTCATTTTTTGAAGATGAACTTTTTTAATTGTAAATTGGTCCTTAACTTTTATTTACTCTTATCTTTTACCAAAATAAACTATATGCTTTAATTTTAATTTCCTTTGTTATTTTCATCATATTAATTTAAAATATTAAATATACTTAAAACTTACTCTAATATAAAATGTAAAATTACATAATTAATATAAAAAGTCAAATACATAATTAATAAAATCAAACTAAACATATAAAACTTATTAATACAACATAAACTAACACTTATAATCTGGTAAACCATTTCCAGAACCACTAAGATCATTAAAATCTAATGATTTATTTATTTATTTATATATCTTCGTTGTAATAATTTTATTATAAGATAATGTTGAATACGATGAATTATGTTAAAATAAAAGAGTTGTGCAAAATTAGTAAAGATGAGAAATAGAAGGTGTTATCAATAATTAATGATAAAGGAGAGTTGAAATATATTTGGAATATTTCTTTTACAAGAAAGAAATGAAGCAAACCATTGGAGTGAATGTTGTTTCATTTTTTTCTTCATTTTGAAGAAAGTGAATATTTGAAAATAAAAATGAACTCAACATTGAAGATGCCCTTAGATACCATTTGAAGCCTATTAAAAAGAGTGTGCAAAAATTCATCTCTCATCTATCTTATTAAAGTAGAAGTACTTTACAAAGTATTTGACAACATAGATAGCAGTTTAAAAATATAATAATATTTGGAAATATGGATAACATTAATTAAGAAAAAGTAATGGACTTATGTTATTAAAAAAAAATAGAAGTCCATTATATTATGAGAAACTATACATCTCGACCAGTTTTAAAATATATGAGAAATGACCCAATCTAATAACCTAAAGACATCTTTTCTCTGAAGTAATCATAAAACAAAATTTAAGTTTTGTATACATATTGTAAATAAAAATATTAATTTAAAATTGATTTATATAAAAAATTGATTCAAAAATATACATATACTCAAAAAATAATTTTACTAAAATATTTTCCATTAACCATTATAAAAATCTTTTAAATATATATAAGAAAAAATACATTACAAACCCAATTTTAAACATCAATTTAATTATGTTTTTTATATTTCACGTTTTTAAAATATATTATATCTATGGTTATCTATATGATGGTATGCATAAAATACTATTAGTTATGTGATTACTTATATGATGATACATATAAAATACAATTAATTATATGATGACATATGTATGATATATAATAGTGACAAGAAAAATAAATAGAACCTTTTTTGAAAAAATAATATATGGAATATTATATTATACTTATAAGAAAAAACAAAATAAAATTTAATACAAAATAATAATATAACACTGTCTACTTACAACAAATATATATTTATACAAAAGATAAAGTAAACATCCGAATCTAATATTTCATTTGTTTGTATTTTAACTAATGGAAACTAATCAACGGCAGCGTACATAGATAGCCCTATGTACAAACAATTTCCTCTGTGTATATAAATGGCTAATGCGATTAGCATTCTTAGGCATGAGCACATTTATCCGGAATCGAAAAATTAAACAAAAAATGAGATTCAGTTCATGTTTGGATTTATCAATTTTATTTTAGTGGATCATATATTTCTCGAACCAAAAATTTGGAACAAACCGGAACCAAACCAAGAACCGGGTATCCAAATTTCTATAATATAATTTATATATTTATAAATTAATGACTATATTTAGTTTTAAATAATCAAATAATTTAAAATTATTATTTATAAGTCAAAATACCCAAAAAAATATTAGTAGAATACTTTTTTTATCTCAAAATATTTTAGATTATCTGAATTTTAATTTGTTCGAAAATCTAAAAGTCTGATTCTTTAATTTGAAAAGATTGATTTTTAACCTGAATTAACCGATAAACCAGAACCAACATGGATCCAAATTTACTGGGGGTATAAGCCGTCTGAACTTTGTTACGTAAACCGAACTAAACAAACAAATAACTAAACTTTCTAAATATATGAACAGATCCTAAACTGAACCAAAAACCTAAATAAAAATAAACATACACTAGATTTTGACCCGCGCGCCCGCGCGGGTGTATGTTCGATACAATAATATTTTGTTCTTGTTCACATCAAAGTTTAGATTCAATAGTTTTTGGGGTTATTCACTTTATATGTAGAACAAAATAATATAATTCTAAATTTTAACGTTGTTCTTTAAAAGGGCGGGTTTGTTTCCTTTGTCAAATTTATTTTTTATTTTTAAATCAAGTGTCAACATAAAATGTACATCAAGTGTCTTAATGATTTTTGTTAGGAGCGGTCTTTTAATTATAAATTTATAGATTATAATAAATTTTAATAATTTTTTTATAATAAATTAGTTAAACAACTATAATTTTGTAAATGAAAATTATATAATCTTTTTACAATTGTGTTGATTGATTATGATAATAAACTATATTTCGACCAAACTTTTAATAGGTGTGATCAGAAATAATTGAATTTTATTTTATCATAATGTATATATATAATTAGAGTCCACGCTTTCGAATTGCATAAACAAACACTGAAGTATTGGGCTTTATGGATCACAACTTTATACAATGAACAATATGTTAGAAAATACTTTGCATTTATATGAGAAGACAATGAACATTTTTCTAACCAAAACATGAAGTGAATCTGACCAGAAACATTTGTATTTATAATTGTACAACTCTTGAGAAAAACCAAGGAAAACAACCAACGCATGGCAATGTTGTCTTTAACTAAGGAGATGCAGGCAAGTTATTTTTGATCAGTGTGTTATCACCTTTTACATCACCTTTTTTCTGTAACTTGAAAGAAGCTTTATTGAAAACCATTTTTCTTGCAAGACTTTTATTTATGTGACAACACATTGAACAACAGTGTTATGTTGTCTACTTCCAAAATATTCCTCGAGAATAATACCAACACATTGAACAACAGTGTTCTTTCAAACATTACAGAGAGTGATAGATTGATACATGTTCGTCATTTGTCTTCTTCTATGTTCAGTCCTCTGTTTTTTGTTTTTTCAAGTAAGTGGGTTAGGGCATCATAGATTCTTCAAACCTTCCTATAAAGCGCTGAAATTTCTTTGTATCAATTCTTTTATGTTTTCATATACTCTTCTACTCTTTCTTCTTCACAAAACTAAGCATTAGTGTGAGAGTATAGAAAATAAAAACAAAACAATATGGTTTCTGAAAACTCTGTGAAGAACTACAACTCTGACGACAGTGATGCCGCCTACACCAACGATACGAATGGGGACTCCAAATACGACGGGGATAGTGGTGACTCGAACTTAGATCGCAGCCACTATTTCTGAAACATGGATCTCGGATATTTTGTTGCTGATCCAGTACTGATGATGGAGGAACATGCAAAGTTAAAGGAACTTTGCTTACAGAATCATAACCTCCAAGCTTTCTACATTGAAGGGTTATTACAATACTTTGTCCACAAGGAAGAACACAAAGGTCTTCGTCGTCTACGTCTAGCAGCTCGTGGAAACAATAAAAACGGTATGTATGTTTATGGTTTGCTAATGCTTGTCCGAGGTCACTATTTTAAAGGCATGAAGTATTTGGATAAACTCAAATGGTCAAAGAAAATGTCCACCTCTGATAAATGCTGGGAAAGTCTCAAGATCTCACTCAAAAAAATCGATGTTACTATACCACAAGACTACAATATCAACATGGTTAACCTTGCCCCAGGGTCAAAGTGCAACCGTTATGACATGAAAGAGTTTTTCAAGGAGTGTTACTACTTCAAAAAGGCATACCAGTTTGTCAAAAATTACACTAATATTAGCTGAAAACTCATGTCTTGTATTTATGGTTTGTACGATTGCTTCTACTTTAAGGTCTGCTCAATTGTTTTTCTAAGTTACTTGTGATACTAATGTCGTGTGCTTGACTTCTTATACAATGTTATGAATGTAATGGTATGTTTGTGTTATTAATATATGCATGAATCAATATTGTGTAAGTTACACATGATTTTGAAGAGATAAAATATCAATCATAATTTTATAAAAACACCTTAATGTAAGGCTGTACTATTGTCTGATTTAGCCCAAGTATATGAAAACACATTTCAATTGTACTAAAGGCGTGCAAGAGGGTCAGAATGGGTTGGTATTTGCAGCATGCATGATGTGTTTGAATGATACTGTGAAAATGTCTTGTGTGGTTACATTTAAATTTACTCTGTTATTTTCAAAATTTGTTCTTATAAATAATTATGTGTTCTGTTGATTGTTTGTGTTTTAAAAATATATTTTTATGTTGGACAAAAGTATAGATGTAATCTTTTCTATTGCCCTATGTATTACTTATTCGTCTTCTGTCATCCCTCCTCCTTATTTTCTATAAATAGAGAGAGCATGCAAGTTAGCATTTTATTCACCTCTTCTGTCTTGATAAAGAGAGTGACAACATATATGCAGTTGAAGCAAATTCCATCATCCAAGAGTTTGCTTATCTTAGGTCTTTTTGCATTTCTTCTCGAATAAAAGTGAATAAGAAAACCAAAAAAAAAGTACAATGATAATATGCTTAAATCGGCTGAGTTCTGGTTCCCACTTTTTAGATATTGGATTCCAAACAAAATAGGTTTTGGCAGAACAATCTAATATCTCAAAATCTTCAACATCATAATTTGATTTGTTGTTTTCCATCCACACCAAAAACTTGGATTTATTTCGATCATCAAGATGGAGAAACTGTTTGATTGTTATTACTAATTTTGCATTCTTGTTTATATAGCTTATAGTTAATTTAAAATTTATGTAATAAAAATAAATAAAATATATGTGTACCAAACTATATTCATTAACTATATGGACATCCTCGTTAGTTGGACAAAGGATCGCTCTCTCTTGAAAGAATTTCGCCTCTTTATTTTCGTGCAATGAAGTTGAAACTCCATACACAGCTTTGCTGATGGCTTCTATAGGATCATTGAAGTCGGTAATCAAAAATTCTGAGGGGATTTCAATCTCTACAACACCATCATTAGGCTCAGAAATTTTACCATCACTGACTTTTAATATCCACACCAAAAATTCCTTGAGTTCTGTTGACTCTTCCACTGTCAATCCTCCCGATACCAATCACATATTTTTGGTGAGATTAAGAACTTTGTAGTGTTTCCAAAGATAGGATGAGTTCAGTGCAGCCATCACAATCTCAGCTCTACCAGCTCCATTTATAACAGGCAAGACCTATCTAAAATCACCTCCAAAACAATGACTTTTCCACCAAATGGTTGTGTGTCATGCTTCCCAACAATATCAGATAATGTTCTATCCAAAGCTTCAAAACAATGTTTGCTCATCATGGGAGCTTCATCCCAGATAATAAGAGATGATGCTTTCACTAAATTAGATTGGTCTGTTCCATGTCTCAGAGTACACCTAGAAAACTCGTCCGGATTAAGTGGTATACCAAATCTGGAATGAGCTGTCCGACCACCTTGCAACAACAAAGACGCAATTCCTCTTGAAGCCACGTTTAGAACAATATCTCCTCTAGACCTGATAGCTGCAGACAGTAATTTCCAAAGAAAAGTTTTACCGGTTCCACCAAAAACACTCACAAAAAACATTCCACCATCAACTTTATTAACAGCTGCAAGAATCTGATCATATATTTCTCTTTGCTCGAAAGTCATCTTCGAAATATCTCTTTCAAGAGTTTCTAACAAAGAGGAACGACAATAGCTGAGTTCGTCCACTACCAAGACGTTAGAATCACGACTACTTCTCTTTGGTAATTTAGGCATACTATTAAATCTTGCCAGTGAAGTACCACTGCGCCTCAATAGCGATTCTATCTCTAATAAAGCAAACCTTTTCTTGTCATCATCACTCAGCAATAGACCTTAAAGGAAAACAAAAAAAGACAGGCATTAAAAATAAATAAAAGTCATATACTCATACATTGAATTTTGCTGTATAGAAAATTAATTACTAACCTGGTCTATTGAAATATTTTCTTCTGTAGTGTTCAATATCTTCAGACATAACCTCCCAAGTACTTTCCCAAACTAACTCTGGCGAAGATAAAGTGTTACTCATAAGCATCATAACAAACACTTTACGTAGCTCACTTGCTGTACTCTCATAAGATCTTATCATTATATCATCAATGTACTCCTGATCATCATCTAATAACCCACGAGCATAACATGCTTCTTTGTAGCTCGGATACAAAACATCTTGATAAGTTTTGATGTCCTCGTAACTGGTGGGTCCTCGGACAATGTTCAAAAGCACACGCAAGAAGTAAGCATCTTCCTGGGTACGTGGAGCATAATTAATCCTCCCTAGAGAAAAACCTCGCTTCCGCCTATTCCACTTCTTTTTACTCTTATCATAAGTATAGAAGTTTGGAATCTGAGCATATGTCAATGTTCTTGCAAAGGAGTCTATTTTGTTCAATTCAAACCAAACTAGAAACATTGTATTCTCAATTAGCTTCCTACTGACAACTGCATTCAGTTGATCTTTTCCTTTGTAAGTAATAACTTGTTTTCTTGGGAGATGAAAACTAAGCTTCTCTACTGCAGTTGATCTATAGTGAATAGGGAAGCTGAATATTCCCCAAGTTCCTTCACAAGTAGAAACGTATCTGTAAATAAAAACCAAAAAAATAATTAGATTCAATTGCACCGTACTAACTAAATCGTATATCACATTCTAGGCTTGATGTAATTAAAATCTAGACATTTTGATACCTGCAATCAAAGAATTCTTTGAGTTCATCCCTTTTCTTGTCAAGCTTTTGTTTAGTAATCTCAACATCTCCTAGCTCATTGGCAACAATGTGGTATGGTGGTCCAACGGCAACTGTAACCCGATCTTGACCTTTGTTAATGTACTTGAATAAGTACTTTATAGAACCAGATTGGTTGCACCACTCGACGTTAATGTGAGCTCTGTAAAGAAGAGATAATTTCCGATTATAAGGAATGACATACCGATTGTCGCATTTGACTCCATTTTTCAAAACAAAGTTGTCCGACTGTTGACGCCTTCTGTAGACCGGAAATCCTTCTTTATTAATAGTGGTGTTCTCAACAAATGATTTAGGATAGGATTTAGAGCAACGTCCATTCTCCATACATGGTGAGTTCTTATTAGCTGCTCCACAAGGACCATGAATCATCATGTCCTTAACGACCTCATAAAGTTCAGGTTCTTCCTTCTTATTAGGAATCTCTGCAGAAATTATGTTGTCAATGTCATCTGTTTTAGTAGGCTTAGTCTTTTTCATGAACAGAAGAATGTGAGCATGTGGTAAACCACGCTTCTGGAACTCAACAGTGTACATAGCTGTGTCATAGAAAAAAAAAGGTTAGAACTAACATAGTTTCAAACAAAAAAATAATCCTAAACATAAAACCAAAGCGCTTGAACTTACATGAAGCTGTTTCTCCCAAAATATTCTGTTTGGTTAAAGTATCCATCAATGAATCAAGCTTCATCTTGAAAATCCTACAGAAAATATCTGATCTATCTTCTGCCTTCAGCTTCTTCGCCTTAACATATCTAGTGATCTCTGGCCATTTTGGATTACATGTAAAAGTGATGAAATAGTCTGGGAATCCAAAATGCTTACAAATCGTCATAGCATCCAAGTAATTATTCTTCATATATCTAGGACTCCCCACGAAAGAAGCTGGTAGCGTAAACTCTGACCCTTGCTCATTCATATCAACGATGCCTGCATTCTCAGACTCTTTAATTGAGTCATAACTGTCAGATCGCAAAGAGGGTTGATTTGCCTTCAGATACCTGAGGCGATTAGACTCAATGGTTGTGAAGGCCTCCACAATAAACTGCTGAAATAATCTTCTAGAATGAAGCAGAGAATGAGACTCATTGTCACGTTCATGCAGCCGAAAAGCAAAGAACTGCCGCATACTGATGTTAGGTTTCTTGTGTTTTTTTGTAATTTTGGTTGATCCTTTCTTGATACCAAGTCTGAATCCATCCTCACCATAGGTAAACAATAGAGGATACTGAAGTGCTAGGTAAGAGGCATGAATCTCATTTATTCTCAGAATTTTGCCTGACTTTTGTTGTAGAACAATATCGCGTCTGTCCATATCAAGACTAAAATCTCCATGAATAAGGGCAGCAACCTCTGAAGCCGTGGGGGTGTTATATGTCCTTCCATCCTTTATCCTATCACTAACAATCCTCATGTGAAATGAATGTTCAGGATTAGTGTTGAAGCGATCTCTTGCTCATCTAAACTGTTTGACATATGGATTGACTTCATTCAACATCTTCATCAAAACGTCAATAATATCTTTTCTGAGATTATCTTTTTTCTTGACTTGAATGTTCTGCTTTCCAGAGCTGAAAAATTTTAACGTAGAAACATGTTAGTTTAGATAATTCAAAGTTCATGTTTGATAGATTTATATGTAATACCTTAAACATTTAGGTCTATTTTCTACTTCATTCTCTGTGTCAACTATGTATAGCTGCCCAAACTTTCCTTCACTTCCATCAGGTGGAGTTAAATTGCCGATTAGGTGGTAATTTTCTCCCTGTATCTGAAACATATCAGGTCCTCTACCTTTTTTCAACCCCCTCACTACTATTCCACCGAGAGAAGTGAATGAAAAAACCATATTATAAGGTCTTATATGTTTCTGGAAATGTCTGTTTCGTGGATCATCCCCTTCCAAAAGTTTCTTTAGAACTGCTGGTGGTTCTTTCAATAAAGGCAATTGAACTTGTCCTTGCATACAACATAAAGAAAAAGTAGGTTTCTTTGCATTTCGACGCTTATTGAGCCTTTCTCCATACCACATGATAGCACCACAATGAGAACATTTGTAGTCAGGATCACCTTCATCTAAGTAATCTGCATAGTCCATGAAGAAAAAAACAATGAACAAATTTACAAATAGCCTTTTTATATAATAGTGGACTCTTGATAAAACAAAATCTGCTGCTTTACCAGTGTCTTTGAAATTGATCTTAGATGGTTTACGTAGTTTTAAAACACCACCAGGCTCCGATATATCATGCTGTTTTCTATGGGCATTGTTTAGCAGAACATCTACTTCTTCATCAATAGAATCATCGAACTCGGATTCATCATTTTCTGTGTTAGTGTTCTCTGGAGAACTACAGTCAAAAACTTGTTGGTGATCTATATGAATTATCCCTGCGAATGTATTTACATATAGCTGCATAAGTGTATAAACTTCTAAATTATAAAAAGAAAGAAACTTAGGATACGGTACCTCCAAACAAATCCTTTCCAACAATCTCATCATCTTCGTCCATGCTATGAGTTGATCCATCCACTTCACTTTTGGATGCTGAATGTGAATTTATTTGACGCAAATGTGCTATATTAGTATGTCTTTAAGTACCAAACGTGGCATTCTGAGTTGATGGGACGGCTTAGATTTAATAGATTTGAAGCTCTTCTTATGTAAATCCTCTGACAATAAAACCAATAAGAAGGTTGGTCTATTACAATAAAAAATGAACCGTTAAGAAGAAATTTACATGCTCTGTATAAAAAAATTACTTGCTACTGAGGTTAAACAACTGCTCCGCATTGGTTTAAGTTGAGGTGAGAAACACTTACCCATGATACATCGTCTTTTGTTTCTAGGTGTTTGTGGTGAGAGCATACTTATCTGTTGATATGATGTTGTGTAGTCCTTATATTTGTGGTTTTCAAGGTTTTCAAACAGCCTATAATATATGGAACTCAGTGGAATATCCTGATTTGATATGCTTTTCCATGTATTGTAATCCACAGGAAGCTGACGGTGCACTTTTATGGTTGGTGTCGTGGATTTTTGGTTGTCAAAAACTTCTCTTCCGTCGTCTACTCTTTTCCGTCGAGACATTGCTTCATTACAATGTGTTTTTTTTTGGCGTGCAGAAAAAAGTCAAAAGAATGAGATTGGTAAGGAAGAGTAATGTGAGCTTGTTACTGCATTTGTTATGCTTTAATTTAGGGATATTAATGAAGTACATAAAATATATTGTTAGCTTAAATTTAGGAAAATAGTTGATGTTATTAAAAATAAAATGGTTATACAGATACAATTTCCATACTTTACAATATATAATGTATTGTTTCATACCTTATTTGAATATAATCATCTTTATTTTTATAACTAATAAAGAATTGTTTACTAATGATAAGGTATCAGGACAGCCATCGAAGAGATGTGATGAGAAGGTTGTTTAAAGGCTCAGTACATGTTTCAAGCTTATCAGATTCAACAACTGTTATGATAGACAAGTATGCTTTAAATTTTTTTCTTATTACATGGTTATTGAGTTGATATTGAGATAGTTATGGTTTAAATAATTACAATGCTTTAGTGATTAGTTAGGTGTGTTGGCGTATACTGGAATGTTATCCTTTCAAATTTGGTGACTGTGATAGTAAATGCAAATAATTGGCAATGACTAATTTTTATTAAATATAGATCCTATGATAAAAATAGGAACCAATAGAAAGCACTGCAGAAACTTCAAAGTAGCAAAAAATTCCAAACAAAAAAAAACTTATAAATTGCGCAAGTGATGGATCCATTTCTGATCAATCAGATTTTGGCTTTTCCTTTTTGATCGGTTTGGTGCACATTTTCTTGGAGGATGATGTTAGGTCGGGTAAATCAGCATCCTCTTCCTTGCGCTTTGAAAAGGGTGTTTTAGGTTCTTCTGATGAATTTGTATCCAACAACAACCCCTAAAATGATGAAAAATAACTATTAGTTTATTTTTGAAATAAAGGCCATTTATAACTATTGAATGGAGAAAAAAAAATACAAAGGTCACAACGGAACATTGGTTTGTCTCCTCTTCTCATATTTTCATAATCGATCTTTGGTATTTAATGAACACGTTTGTGATGACGGTTACAGCCAAAGTAAAACCATGACCAATCAGTGTCGATAGCTTCAACACTGCATATGAGTTTACAAACCCCCACCTGCTTGAAATATAAAATCTTAGAAAATTAGTGCAGACTTAGTAAAAAAAATACAATAAAGCTTCAAACTGTTTTATCAAACCTGATTTGTGGACAGAACTTCGGAAATCTGTTTGATCTCAGCATCACCCCAATCATATTTGATGCGCTTACCATCCTTTTTTCCATTATCAGCTGGGGCAAGTTGTAGTTGCTCATCTAACAGCCTAAAAAAAGTTCTCTTTTCTAACATCAATCCAATAAACACGTAACTAAATATAGCAAAGTTGCAAACATTTCTGTCAGCTCTAAAACGTCTGGAACGGTTTGATTGAGGTAGAGGACTGATGAACCAAATGCATTAGTGATTTGAACCTCTCCTATAACAGACAACAAATAATATAAAATCAGTTTGTATAAATGGAATTTATCAACATTCATTAGCAAGTAAATTACCTCTAAAGAAATTCACTTTCGCAAACCTAATCAAAGCAACAATAGGTCGATCTTGGAATTCATCAACAAAAGATTCCATTTGCTCAACATAAATACCCCAAAGACAACACACAAGACTGTTTCCTCTGTTAAGTTTAGATAGTTATTAAGGGAAGTAGTAAAACTCTTTATAAGATTAGATAATATAGTATAAAAGAGAGGTTATAAGATCAAACTGTTGGTCGATTAATCAAAATTGAACCCTCTTTTTGTCTTCTCCTTGTGCTTTGACGGTTAGAACATCACCAAGGTCATGTATTTTCCCCATCACATCTGTTAGAAAAAAAAATATCTCATAGTTTGAAATTTGATAATGATCAGTGAAATAATTAATATTATAGACAATAAGACACTCTTTTACATGACGGTACCTATCAGGAAGGGTAGATCGTCAGGGTCATTGCCAATTTTGGGAAACTCGGTTAGATTCACAAAAAAATGATCATCATCTAAATCCAAACTTCTAACAACAGTCTCATCTAAGATATTCTTTTTTTTTTTTTTAAATGAATGCTAAATTTATTCATCAAAAAAACCCTTGTTACAACTAGTGTGTCCTTTTCATATCTGTTAACCCTTCCCTTCTATTTACAAAGAAAAACTATCAAAATCTAACTCTAGTACTGAACCAATATTGCAGTACCAACTCCCAGCCTTGATCCTTACTGAACTTTAAGAAACTCAACTTGTTGCGAACCAGCTTATCAACCATCTTCATAACAGCATCAATAGGCATGGGCTTCTCCTCATGCTTCACCCTATTTCTTTCCCTCCATAAAGTATGTATTGCAGCCTGAAAAGAGTATCTAAGGCAGAATCTCTTCAGCTTCTCTGTTCTCTCATCCTCAATAATGGCCACAACTTCTGACCATACATTCGTGTGATCATTTAGCAACATTCCTTTAGTAAGAGATTCCCATACTTTCGCAGAGTAAGTACAGGCAAAAAATAAGTGACTCCTTGATTCCTTCGCACACTTACTCAGAACACACAACTCATCAACACCTTGCTTCCAATTAGATATTCTATCCATGGTAGAGAGTCTATCTCTTACTGCAAGCCAAGCAATAAACGCATATTTAGGAGTTGCCTTAGAGAACCATATACCTTTATACCAACTGCACTTCTCAACAGAATCCTCAGGAGATACCAAGTATCTTGAGTTGAGAAAACCTGTTTAAACCCTGACTTCCTTTTCCACAGATTTATGTCTGCTAACTCATCTCTCAGGTTCTCTTTAGCAGCACTTAGCTCCACCATTACTTCATTTAGTATCTGAGAACGATGACTCCTCCTTCTCCTAAGACATGTCATAGCTTCCGCTACCGTAGCATCTCGATTTACCCCCAAGTCTGCAGTTCCTCGATCCCCCAACAAATCAATAAGGACACCACATTTTGACCAGTTATCAAACCAGAAGGAAGTATTTCTTCCATTCCCCAGCTCCATTTTATGAAATTTTCTAGCCTCTCCTCTTAACTTCATCATCTTCTTCCACATCCAAGAGCCTAGTTGGGTTTTCTCACTAATTTCCCAGAAACTCTTTTGCTTTAGCAGGTTACACACAATCCATTTTCCCCATATAGAATTGCCAGTAAGCATTCTCCATATGAGCTTTAGAACATTTACCTTCTTTACAACTTTTAAATCCCTGATACCCAAACCTCCTTCATGCTTTTCTCGACAAACATCACTCCAAGAGACCTTTGCTCCACTGGTTTTTAACTCTGGTCCAGACCACAAAAAAGCACCACAAAGTTGCTCAATCTCCTTGATACAACTACTTGGAAGAAGGTAAACTGATATCCAGAAATTTACAACACTCATAATCACTGCCTGTAGCAATTGTAACCGGCCCGGATAGGATAGGAAACGGCAAGTCCACGTGCTAATCTTGCTTCTGATCCTTTCAACTAACGGAAAGTAATATTTCCTTCTCATCGCTTTGGTCATCAGAGGGAGACCCATATAGCGTACAGGAAGATCACCCGTCGCAAATGGAAAGTTTTCAAGAATATTCTTCACCCAACCTCAGGCACCCCAGCAAGATATAAGGTGGATTTCGCAATGCTAATAGATAACCCAGACCACTTCTCAAATTGATCAAAAACCGAAAGAGCACCCTGAATTGATTCTTTTGATCCCTCCACAAAAACCATCAGGTCATCAGCGAAGCACAAATGTGTAAGTAATAGAGACTTACACCTAGGATGGAACCGAAACCTCTTCTCAGCTGCAGCTTTATCAATTTTCCTTGACAGAACATTCATACAAAGTACGAACAAGTAAGGTGATAGAGAGCAGCCTTGACGCAAACCTCTGGAGCTCTGAAAATAGCCCGCTAGATCCCCATTAACCTGAACAGAGAAAGATGGAGTAGTTATGCAGAGACTGATCCATTTTATAAACCTCGCAGGAACACCCAAAGCCTCCAGAGTTTTCAATACAAACGGCCATTGGACAGAGTCAAACGCCTTTGAGATGTCAATCTTCATCACTCCTCTTGGTGAAACCGATTCCTTATGGTAATCTTTCACCAGCTCAGAAGCCAAAAGAACGTTCTCCATAAGCAGCCTACCTTTAATAAACGCAGATTGGTTCTCAGCTATAATACTAGGCAGAATCACCTTCAACCTGTTAGCCAATATCTTAGAAACCACTTTATACAAAACGTTGCAACAGGCTATGGGTCTAAAGTCCTTCATCTCCATAGAATCAGTTTTTTTCCGGTATAAGAGCAAGAATGGTTGAGTTTACCCCTTTAGGAAGAAACCCAAACCTGAATACCGACTGGACTGCAACCGTAAAATCCCTCCCAATAACTGGCCAAGCAGTTTTGTAGAACTCACAGGGAAACCCATCCGGACCTGGAGATTTGTGAGAAGGCATTGCAAACAGCACATTACATATCTCTTCTTCCGTAGCCTCAGCCTCCAAACGGCTACAATCAGCAACAGAGCATCTAAACTTCAATAGCTTCTTTAACTCATCAGTAGTGACATCTTTATAGCTGGCAGGAGATTAATTTAAGAACTCCGAGAAGTATCTTACAGCTTCCACCTTTATATCCTCATGTGTAACAAGCTTGTCACCTTTTGAATTTCTGATTTCCCTCATGGTATTCTGAGCTTTGCGGCTTCTAATGGAGTTATGAAAAATTTGTTGTTTAGGTCTCCCACCTCTAGCCAATGCAGTTTTGCCTTTTGCTTAAGATGATCTTCTTCCAGACTCGCAACAAACAACCACTTCTCATAAGCAATGGCTTCTTCTTGAACACTGAACTCAGTAGGATGCATCAAAGTGTTTTTTTTGTTTTTCACAAAGAACACTATACGCCTCCCGAGCACGCTTCGTTAGGTTCCCTAGCTGATCCCTTCCCAATTCTCTAATAAGAGGTTTAAGACTTTTGAGCTTCTTTGAAAACCTAAACATTGCCGAAGTTGAATGGAACAACACTTCTGTAGAATCCCAATAATTCTTCAGCATAGGTATGAAGCTCGGAAGACTCCCAATGGTGTTCACATATTTAAATGGCTTCCTTATATTTTCACTTGACGGCTTCAATTGGAACCTACACCTCAAGTGGTCTGAACAATCCCCCGGTTCAAAAGTAGAAAACCCATTAGGAAACTTAGTAAGAGCAATATTATTCATCAACACTCTATCAAGATTCTTGCATATAACACCTTGATCCCTCTTATTACACCAAGTATAACAAGGACCCTGATAGCTCATATCAGATAGACTGCAACTCAACACCATCTGTTGGAAATCCCTCATAGCACTCGGAATTCTCCCATGACTCATGAACCCAGAGCTTTCCTCACCATCCAAGATCTCGTTAAAGTCTCCCATTAGTAGCCAGGCTTTATTTCGGAACATGTGAGAAGAATGATGGTCACATAAGTCACTCCACAAACTTTTCCTCTCCTCCACACCATTACTAGCATAGATATTCATCTAAGATATTCATCTTGTATGGATGGCGTGTTGTTTTATAATGTCCACCAGCTGATGTCATATGACAGTTTTCAATAACTCCCCATTTACCTATAGGGATAGCACGTTGAACACAGAGCATGTGTTGTTTTTTGCAAGTTGCTTGAATTTTGTTTCCCTAGCAAATAAACAGAGTTATATTATAATATTGATAAAGTAGAAAACAGTTAGATGTATTGATAAAAACATTAGTAAGATAGTTTACCCATTGATCTGCTAAAACCATCTCAAAAGTATCTCCTCCATAAGGTGTGTTCGATCTCCAAGAATGAAGACATTTCACCTGGACTCGCCAGTTATCCTTAAACGGACTGAGTTTGGTGAGAGGAACAAAAGTAGTCATTTTTGACATTTTTGGAGGTTTGATTTGAAAGATAATATTTCTACCTATAGGAGAAGATGTATATATAGTGTCATGGGAAAAAGTAGGGTTAAGTTAACAAAATTTTGTGGAGATCTTGTTAGTTTTGGTATACAACATTTAAAGAGAATATACGTAACTGATATATGCCTACAATGATTCTCTAATAGTTAAGATTTCTAAATTTTAGGAATGTAGGTTTTTAATAGTTAGATATTGACTTGATTTGCAAGATAAGAATTTATGAACCAATACTTTCTCAATGCCGTAATTGTTTGTTTATTGATTGCGGAAATATAGGGAGATATTTTATGGAAGATAATTTAGATATGATCAGATATGATTTTCAAATCGATTAAAATATATAGTGATAAGATAAATTTTGTTTAATAATAATGATATTAATATTAATATGATAAATAGATAGTCTGGTTTGAAAGTAATTTGATGATATTTGAAAACACCTAATAGAGTGGTGGTGATTATGCAGACCAATATTTACCGAGGAATATGAGAATGGAATTCTATGGTGGAGTGATGTTATATGAAGGTACATATGAATATCTACTATGGTGAAGCTTATGAGTTGTAGATCAAGAGAAAGAAGGTTGGTTCAAAATTCAACAATATTACCTTCATATTCCGATTGATTTCAGTTGGTTCTGTCTTTTCGGTTTGCTGAAGGTTAATAGTTTAGATGGTTTGTTGATAAAAGAAAGGGAATGTGTGAAGGTTTAGTTGTCGTGGTTTACAGATGTGGTTTAATATTGTTGCTTAGAATGTGGTTATTTATTGTATGTAAACAATTAATAAAAATGGGAGTGTTTAAGGCAGTGGCATTCCATTGTAAATATTGAGGAAAAGTCTGGGTTCTTTTATTTTTGTACTTCAGTTTTAATGGTTTAGATAAATAATTACACCTATTAAACCATTCATACTTGCAGACTTGCAGTAGACAACTGAACTTATCAAAAGTGAAACTAAATAAACAAAAAGAGCTATGTAGAACTTTTGTATCTTTGGTAGAATATTTCTAGAACAAAATAAAAAAATAAACGTAAGTAATAGTATGAATATCTATTAACTGTTGTAATTGTATTTAGTTATATATAAAGGAAATCTAGGGTCAATTATATCCCCTATATATTATTTGCGAAGTGATTTTGGCACACGTCATATCTACAATCAGTTCACAAAAGAAAATGTGACATGACTAATAAAATTGATGACATGGTTTATGACAAAATATGACATGGATAATTACCTTTAATGTTGATTTATATTTTTGGTAATCTTTTTAAATATGGTAATAAATTAATAATGCATACTTTACATTTAACGTTGATATTTACTTATGGTAAAAAAATTAAAATATGGTAATAACTCATACATCATCTTTAAAATAAATATATTCAAATATAACATTATAAATTTTGAAATATTATTCTATATTATTTTTAATATTATCTAATTTGTATTTCTAAAGTTTTCAAAAATTTCTACAATTTAAAAAAAAATATAAATTTCTAATCATAAAACTATTAGTTTCTTATATATCCACATGTCATCTCTACAATCAGTTTCACCAAAAAAAATGTAACATGATTACTAAGATTGATGACATGTCTTATGACAAAATATGACATGGATAATTATATTTAATATTGATTTATATTTTTGGTAAACTTTTTAAATATAGTAGTATCGCATACTTTACATTTAATGTTGATATTTATTTATGAAAAAAAATTAAAATATGGTAATAACCCATACATCTTTTTTAAAATAAATATATTCAGATATAACATTACAAATTTCGAAATATTATTCTATTTTTTTTTTTTTTGATATTGTACAATTTATATTACTAATTTTTTTAAATGTTACATTTTTAAAAAAATATAAATTTATAATCGTAAAATAATTAATTTTTTATATATCTACAAATGTTATAAATACTGTTTTTTTTTTTTTTTTTTTAATTCTACAATTTAATATCACTTTTATTTTTGTATACATATTAATTTAATATATTTAAGTAATATAAATGGATAGAAAATCTATCTAAGATTATAATTATATATATACATATATTTTTAAGTAAAAAAATTATTTTATCTTAATTTAGTGTTTAAATAAATCAAATCAATAATTCTATATTGGTAAAAAATAATAAAATTTATTATTAAATATATTTTAAGTTTATAAGTTTTTTCACTGCACATGGTGCATGAAACACCTGATATCGATTATAAGTGTAGTAATAATATTATAATGTATTAAAAAGTAAACAAATAATCAATTAAGTGTTTAAGGAGTATAAAGATTAGGATTTAGTGAACTATCCTTTATATACTAAAACACAAGTCACATAACCAACAAAATTTTGACATGTGTCATTGCATTATAAAATTGTAAAACAATTTTTTAGTTTCAAATATTTATGTTATCTTTAAAAAGAATCCAAAGTTACAAACAAAAACAATCCTATTCTCCCTCAAACAACGAGTTTGACAGTTCCACACGTTCAAAAGTATAAATTTTTAACTCCCTAGGTCAACTGCTCCATCTCCTGTCATGTATATATATTTTTTCTTTATTTATTATTTCTCTTTTTTCTCAATAGTTTCAGCTTCTTTGTTGTTTTAGTTTTGAGTGTAGCAAGGATCTCTTTCAAAGTTAATTCTTCTTTTTCTGAAATAAGTTCTCCATGATTCTTTCTACATAATTCAAGTTGAAGATTTTATCAAGATACACTTCTTCTTTTACTTAAAATTTTCACAACTAGGTGAAAGATCAGAGAGCTTTGTTTCACCAACACTACAAGAAAACACATTTAAAGCTAGGACAGCTTTTCCTAGTGGTATCCTCGTAAAAGAGGGTTTACGAGGAAATAACGAGGAAACGGGTTTCGTCATGACACATTCGTCGTAACTCAACTTTCTTCTTTATTTTTTCGTTATGTAACGAAGAAAAGTTTCCTCGTAAAGTCGTCTACAGCGTTTCCTTGTAAAAGCCTCGTAAAGTTTTCTTCGTTAAAGTCATGTAATATTTTCCTCGTAAAGTCCTCGTAATACATTCCTCGTTAAAGCCACATAAGTTTTCCTCGTAAGAGCTTTGTAAAACATTTCCTCGTTACTTCCACGTAAAATTTTCCTAGTAAAATCCTTGCAAGTTTACGAGGAATTTACTTGGAAACCTTATTTTTTCTAAATTATAAATAATAGTCAAAATATATAAATAAAATATTTTTAAAAAGTTTAACATTTAAAATTCAAATAGTAGAAGAAGAAAAGTAATATATGCATAAATATTTAAATTTAAAATTTATAATACAATAAAAAGAAAAGAAAACTACGGGTGTTGCTCATGAAATTGACGGACGATGTCTTCACTCCTCTCTACCTCGTCGTCCTCCTCCTGACGGGTTGGATGTGGCTGTGGCTGAGGCTGTGGAATCCGTAGTTTTTCCCGCCTGGCACGCAACATCATCTCCAATTGCGGATTTCCAGCCGCCAAAATGTCGAGAAATCCCTCGAGCAATCCCATTTGAGCTTGCGTCGTGCTCAAATCAGAACGCGGCGCCTGCAACTCCGAACGCAGCTGAGCAGTCTCATTGTCCCGTTCCTGAGCATAAGACGATGTCGCTCTTGGGACATCGTTAACCGAACCAATCCCCACAATACGTCCTTTTTTCTTAGAGACGACTTGTAAATAAAAGATTAATGTTATTTAATATAAAAAAACATAAATATAATGAATAATAATAATAAGAAAACAAACTTACCTCCTCAAAAATCCGATCCACGCCAGGTGTGGATAATACGACGGGTGTCCCATCGGGAGTCTACTGACTCAGCTGGGTTTGGCGCTCCTCAACCCGAGAAATAACCTCGTTGTAGATTCGCTCAGACCGAGGATCTACAAATTGCTCAGCCTTGTTCTTGTGGGTTCGCTCGTAAAGCTCCTTGGGAGATGGAAGAACTCCCGTCTCTTTAGCCTAAAACTATTTTAAGAAATTAATTAAAAAAAAAATATATATATATATTAAAAAAATTAGTTATTAAAAAATTTAATTACTATTTCGAGACGAACTCCGGCGTGAGGTTTTTGAACTGAACTATGGAGCATCTTCGTGTTCCATACTCATCCTTGGTCAAACGATTAGCGGAGTATTTGTTGGAGGTTTTGATCGACTCTGGCTGGTTCCAATAATGGATGAGTCCATCCCACACCGAATATGTGAGGCAAAAGGGTTTCCCCTTGTCATAACCATCCACCTCATAATCGTCCTTCTAGTTGGAAGACCATATCCAGCAATTGTGCTTCACCTTCTGCTCAAACTCACGCTTCACCCGCTCGTTCACTTCTATGGACCAACGCCATTTTTTCTGTAACCAAAAAGTATTAAAAATATAATTAGTCCAAGAATATTAAAAGTTTTAAATAATTTAAAACTTTTTTACTAATCACTTACATCGAACATTTTGAACCACGTCTTTCTGGTGTGGAGAGGCGTCAATTTCAAGTTTGGAGTTGCATCGGGAAAATATCCCTTGATACAGTCGGTGACGCTCCGAGCGACACAATTGTCAACCCCAAACATGAACAAAAAAAAATTAAAAGTATTAAATTTGGTAATTAATGTTTGTTATAAATAAAAAAATTAAAATGAAACATACCAGTAAGTGTTGTCTGGTCGGTCGGAATCTAGGACCGGTAAACCTTCTCTGCCTGGCTGAGCGAGAAGATCCTCGACAGTGTACATAGAATACGGAGCATCTGGCGGCACCTGCAAATCGGGATGAATCCCGGCCACATGAGGAGGAGGATGTATGGGTGGTGCAGCAAAAATGAGACTCGGGAATACTCTCCGGAATCGAAGAATCGAGGGCTGAAGAAGATGATCCGCCTGTATGAGGACTTGGCTCACGGCCAAACATGTCCCCGTAATGAGTCCCGCCTGTAGGAGGATCTCAAGAAGATGATCCGACTGGCGACCGCTGCTTACCCTTAAACTTTTGCGCTCTAGTCATCTAAAACATTAAAACATTTAAAAAAACATAAATAAGTAATTAACATTTAAAAAAACATAATATAAATTCCTAAAACTAAACAACCTAATATAAATTTCCTAAACTAACCACCTAATCTAAATTCCCTAAACCCTAAACCCTAAACTAACCACCTAATCTAATTTCCTAACTATTACCTTAAGAGAAAATGGAGAGGAGTTAACTACAAATGAGAGAAATCGGATTGCTTTGATTTATATAGGGATTTTGGTTTCCTCGTAAAATCCTAGTCCCATTACGAGGAAACAACGAGTCCCGTGTCACCTCACGAGGATTTTACGAGGAAAAGCTTATGTGGACTTTACGAGGAAATAACAAGTCCCGTGTTTTCACTTCACGAGGGTTTTACGAGGAAAAGGCTTACGTGGAATTTACGAGGAAACACTCTTACGTGGATTTTACGAGGAAAACAACTTACATGGACTTTACGAGGAAAACTACTTACGTGGACTTTACAAGGAAATAACAAGTCCTGTGTTTTCACATTATTAGGATTTTACGAGGAAAGGTTTGTATATCCCTAAAATTTGAAACCACAAACCCTAAACTCCAACTTCCATAACTTATACCTCTACATCTTCCTAAACCCCAAATCACAACTTTCCAAACTTCCATTTCATTTTTGTAATTAATTAAGTCTTAAAATTATTAATATTAAAAACTCTTATACATCATTGCCATACAACATCATTCGGATACATCATTGCCATTCTCGACATCATCACTAGAAACATCATCATCTTCGTAAAACTTGTCTTCAACAGCTTCGTCCGTTGTATGATCCGGGACATCTTCGTATTCCTGATTATGCGGATCGATGAGTAGGATTTCATCAATTTGTGCTTCAGGTTCCCCGATTTCAATGGTGTGTTCCTCTTGTAATGGTGGTTCTTCTCCAGCGATTATTCGTCCATGAGGTGTAACTTTGATAATAGCTAACCAATTTATTCCTAAGGTTGTCATCCGAGGATATGGAATGAAGCAAACTTGGTCCGCTTGTGAAGCTAATATGAAAGGCTCGAATTTGTTGTACCTTCGTCCACCATTGACATCAACTACACCGAATTTGTTAATCCGAACACCTCTGTTGACAACGGGGTCGAACCACTCGCACTTGAAGATGACACATTTCAGCTTCAATAATCCTGGGAATTGAACTTCATAAATCTCCTGCAAGATCCCGTAGAAATTTAACTTCATACCCATCAGGAAACTTCACTTCTGAAGCCACCTAGTTGAACAACACTGACTTTTTTCTGATGACAGTCTGAATCGGAACTGCAATTTGCCCATTGCTTTTTATATGTAACTCACTTATTGAGCAGATATTGGGTAAGTCCAACCTCGATTTTATGTTGTCTTTCGTCTTTCCTGGGACATTCAATATAGTGTTCACGATGTTTTCAAAAACGTTCTTCTCTATATGCATCACATCGAAGATCTTTCCAATATGCCAACTCCCAAAATATGCTCTTCTTGTGCCAATTGTGCTGAACACCATAAGAATCATGCATATTACTGGGAACATGCCAATTATCACTATGAGGTGTTGTTTCTAGTGCACAGTAGTAATCGATTTGCGTTTCAATTTGTTCTCCAGTTAAATATGGAGGAGGAGTGTCTCTGACCACCCTTTTGTGTCTGAACAATGTCTTGTTTCTTCGGTATGGGTGGTAAAGTGGAAGAAATCGATGGTGACAATCGAACCAAGTTGTCTTCCTACCATTCTTCAACTGAAACGCATCTGTCATTCCATTACAATATGGACAAGCTAATCTCCCATGTGTAGTCCATCCAGACAACATCCCATATGCAGGAAAGTCACTTATGGTCCACAAAAGCATCGCTCGCATCGTAAAATTTGTTTCCATTGAACAATCATATGTCCTTACCCCTGTTGACCACAAATCTTTCAACTCTTTTAGCAGTGGTTGTAGAAAAACTTCGAGATATCTTTTTGGATGCTCTGGACCAGATATTAATATGGTCAAGAATAGAAACTCTCGTCGCATGCACATCTCTGGTGGCAGGTTGTACGGCGTAAGAAAGACTGGCCACAATGAATATTGTTCCCAGACATTCCAAATGGACTAAATCCATCATTGCATAATCCAAGACACTCATTCCGGCTAATGCAAGTGAAATGTGGATGTACATTGTTAAAATGTTTCCAAGCTCTTGCATCTGATGGATGAGTCATCTCCCCATCCATCTGAGCATGCTCGGCTTGCCATCTCATCCCTCCAGCAGTCTCCTCAGATTGGTAAAATATTTTCAATCTGTCTGTGATTGGTAGGTACCACATCCTTTGGTACGGTATCCTATTCCGTCCTCGTCCTTGCGGTTTGAATCGCGGCTTCTTAAAGAATCGACATTCTTCTAACTACTCATCATCTCTCCAGTAAATCATGCAGTTGTTAATGCAAACGTCTATCATCTCCGAGGGCAACCCAAGACTATAAACCAATTTCTGAATCTCATAGTAAGATTCAGCAGACACATTGTCTTCTGGCAAATACTCTTTAAACAAGTCTGCCCACATCCATGCAAATTTCAGGTAGATTGTGATCGATTTTAATACTCATCATTCTAGCAGCAAACAACAATTTAGAGAGACCTTCTCTACAACCATTGTAAGTTGGCTCGTTCGCAGCTTCTAACATTTCATAAATTTTTTTGCATCTAAGTTAGGTTCTTTAACTTCATCATCATGAGTTACAAATGCATCACCTACCATATCATGAACCCTATCACAATCTACCATATGTTCCTCCTGGTGATAACTATTTTCATTACGCAAATGATCAACGATCAGTTCATCCTGAAAATTGCTATTACTGCTAGCTTCATTCCTACAACGATAATCTTCTCCATGTTGATACCAAATATAGTATTGTGGCATGAAACCTCTATTTATTAAATGCTTCCAAACATTTTCACGACGGCCTAATTTTGTATTGTTGCATTTCCTGCAAGGACCGAACATCTTACCGCTTTCCTCGTGAGCGGTGTAGAATCTGCTTGATGCATAAACGTCTCCAACCCTTCGAGAAATTATTTCGTCACTCTCCTGTTATTACCTCTATGTGTATACATCCACCTCCATAACTCAAAAATATTTCCACGACCGGACATTTTTTTTTTCAAGCTTATAGCTGCTTATTTTTTGGTGTGTTTGAAATGAATCACAAATGGTCGTATTTATAGAAATTTTTGATTTGGTAGCTAGATATTTACTAGGAATTTACGAGGAAAAGTAGGTACAATATCTATACTATTATTTAAGAAGTAAATTTGCTTAGTTGTCATGTTCTCCATAAGTTTAGGTAATTTTGCTTATTTATCATATTTTAATATTTAAATATAATTTATTTATAAATAAAACAAATTTATATGAATCTATCATATTTTTAGAAAATAAAATAATTCTTGTGAATTATGTTGTTATCTTGAAATATATTTTTATATATAAAAATTAAATTTTAAATTAAAATATGAAAATGATTTATTTATTATATAACTAAAACGAATTTATATTAATAATTTTATTTTTCTAAAATAAGATAATTCTTATGTATTTTGTTGAAAATATATTTTTTATTATAAAACTTAAAGTTAAGATAAAAAAATTATACTATTAATATATACTTGTTTTAAATATAAATTAAGATATATAAGCATTATCATGTTGTTACAATATATAAATAAATCTATACTATTATTTAAGAAGTAAATTTTCTTAGTTTTCATGTTCTCTATAATTTTAGGTAATTTTGTTTATTTATCCTATTTTTTAATATTTATATATTATTTATTTATACGTAAAACGAATTAATCTGATATATCATATTTTTAGAAAATATGATAATTCTTGTGATTATGTTGTTATCTTGAAATATATTTTATATATAAAAATTTTAAATTAAGATATAAAAATTATTGAATTTATTATATAACTGAAACGAATTTATATTAATAATTTATATTTTGCTAAAGTCTATACTATTATTTAAGAAGTAAATTTTCTTAGTTGTCATATTCTCTATAAGTTTAGGTGAATTTGTTTATTTATCAATATTTATATATAAAACGAATTATTATGAATATATCATATTTTTAGAAAATAAGATAATTCTTATGTATTATGTTGTTATGTTGAAACTATATTTTCCTATTATAAAACCTAAATTAAGATATAAAATTATATTATTAATAATTAAATATAAATCATTAAAAGAATCATTTAAAAAGTGAATTTGGTTGATTTGTCTCCATGATCCTAGGTAATTTTGATCATTTATCAGATTTTTTTTTTTAATTTTGTTTATTATTGATTATATAATTAAAACTAATTTATATTAATAATATTATATTTTAGAAAATAAGTTAATTATTATGTATTATGCTGTTATCTTGAAAATATATTTTTCTATTATAAATTTAAAATTAGCATGTAAAAAATCTATACTATTATTTAAGAAGTGAATGTGTGTTTGCTTATTTGCATATTTTATTAGAAAAAAACAATTTCTTATGTATTAAGTTGTTGCCTTGAAAATACATCTTTCTATTAGAAATTTAAAATTAAGATATAAAAAGTTGTAGTTATTCTATAATTGACATAAAATTTACACTAATAATATTATACTTTTAGAAAATAAGATAATTCTTATGTATTATGATGTTATCTTGAAAATATATGTTTATATTATATAATTTAAAAGTAATATAAAAAATTATCTATTATTAATGAAATATAAATCATCACTCAAGAAAAATTATTTAAGAAGTGAATTTGCTGATTTATTAAGTTCTCCATGATTGCAATTTCAATTATATGTCATAATTTCTATATTCTTATAACTAAAAATAAATAACTTATCCATTAAATTGTTATCTAGAAAATATGTTTTCTGTTATAAATTTAAAATTAAGGTATAAAAAATTATACCTAAATAGAAATTAAGTATAAATATTTGTATAAATATTATAATTAAATATAAATCAAGAAAAATAATTATAGAAATATATTCTTTTAAATATTTCTGATGTTTTAGTTTTGTCATTGATAATTATTTGATGTTTGATTTGTACTTTTTGAAAACATAAATAATAATTTATTATGCTGATTTATAAATTAATGAAACATCAACTAATAAATTATAACTAAATATAAATTAAGTATAAATAATTGTATAAATATTATAACTAAATATAAATTGCTTATGGGGTCAATATGCCGAGCAAATTGAATCTCATATGGAAGAATCAAAAGATGAAATTATTATTTGTTTGATCTGCTTGGCCAAAATCAGTAACTTCAGAGGTGTGTACATAAAAATTTTAAATTTACCTTAAACTCATCTATCTCTAGCTACTTACAAATCATTTTGATACATTGGGAGAATTACACAGGTGAAGTACAAATCACCAACTCATTTGAGGCTTCACTTCTGATGCTTAACCCGACAATGGAAGAAGCTATTGATTTTAGACAGAAGTAAGTATATTTATTTTGATCTCTATTATATATCCGACTATACTAAACGACAGATCTATATTGTTTCGCAGGATGTCTCAAGTTGATATTCCCTTAGCTCTTTTGGGTAAAAGTGATGAAAAAAAGATTATGAAGCAAGAGATGCATAACTGGAATGAAGTTGACATTAAAAGTATTTCAGAAATATTGCTTGCTAATGAGATAAGAGAACAAACAATTATATTTTTCAGTTAAGTGTATTCTACTGAAGTATGTTTACAACAACTTTGGGTGTGTTTGACCGTAAAGGCTGGATCCTACAGCTTTACTTTAATACATAATTTATAAATTAAATTATTGTATGTAATAAATGTCTTAATTAATATGGGAAAATGAATAAATAAAATATAAAGTTATAATGAAAACACAAACTACTATATTTGTGAGATCATCTCTAATGGTACATTCCTCTATATTCACTTTATAATAGAGTAACTCTATTATAGATAAACCAGTAGAGCAAAAGTTACTCTATAATATAATTATTTTATTTTAATCTTAATTATAAAGAAATAATAATGTCATTGAGGAGATGTCATAGGGAAAAAAATCTCAAAACTATTATATTTGTGTGAAACGGAGTGAGTATAAAATTTTAATTTTTAATGTTTATGTTATTTAAATCTGAGTTATTAAGTTAGGTATAAATATAAAATAATTTTATAAATTCTCTAACTTCAATATTTATGTTGGCCATCGAGGTATTAACTTTTTTTTAGTTTCATATTTTTATTTATGGAATGTAGTATAGTATTATCAAGTTATCTGGTGAAACTTAGATTTCAAATTAAACACTTATTGTATGTATAGATTGAAAAGAATTCTAGTGACACTGAAAGAAAATTATGGGATGTAATATAGTAATTATCAATATGAAACTTAGATTTGAAATTAAACACTTATTGCATTTGTGAACTGAAAAATATATAGTGGCACTGAACGGATTATACATTTGTCACAACATAAAACTATAAAACGTCAACAACAAACAACAAACATCATATATTATTATCAATTTATATTTTAAAAACCATAAGACAAAACAAAAATAATAAAACCTACGTATTCTCTTAGATTATACTTGTATTATATGTATATAACGTCCTCCCTTGGGGACGGCATTGATGAGGACCAGGCCTTAAATTTGGATAACATATGCATGGTGGATGGATTTTGGACTTCAACGGATTTTTTCAGTGGATGTGGATGGGTATTGAATGATACTTCTGGAAATAGCCAGCTATTGGGGTTGCGTAATTTTGATCGAATGGAATCGACATTGCATTCAGAGTTGGAAGCACTGCGGTGGGCAATGGAGAACATGCTTCAACATTTGCCATGTCAGAGCTTTGGAACTGACTGCAAAGAGATGATCGAAATGCTTAGGAATCCTCATGCATGGCCTAGTTTCTCAACGAAACTGGAAAAAGTGATGACACTGAAGATCTGATTTCCTGACTTCAAAATTTTTTATGTTCCTAGACTACAGAATGGCGTTTCTGATTCTCTAGCTAAGATAGCTAGGTCTTTTTATCGTAAGCTTCTGTACGTTGGTTGTTCTATTCCGGTTTGGTTACCTAGACCACCTCATGTCGTTTGAGTAATAGATTAACCGTTTGATGTCAAAAAAAAAAATACTTGTATTATATGTTTCTTATTTTTATTTTATGTTATCTAATGTTTTATCCTAGTTTTTCGTATTTTCATATACTTTTAAGATTTTAGTTAATTTTATGTTTTGTCGTTTATATAATATTTTAGTTTTTTATTATTTTGGTTTTATGTGTATTATTTTGATAGTATTTGTGAGTTCATATCAAAAATAATTTGATATTCGTCGTGTATAAATACTAATTAATTGTTTAATAGTTAGATATATATTTATTTATATTTAAAATATATAAAATATTTAGCATAAGTATACAATTCACATTTTATTACATTTATTTTCAATAATGCTTTGACTTTAATCTAAACTTTAATTTGAATAATCTGTATATGGATCAATATTTCTAATAAAATTTGAGAATGTGGGTTTAATATAATTGATTAAAATTATAAACTAAATATAAGATAAATCTGAATCTATTATATATAACTACATTGTATCGGTATAATATTGAAGATATAGAGTCGGTATATATTCTTATAGAGTCCTTAACATATCCGGTTTTCATTGTGTTAGCCTTAATGTCAATTATTGTATAGTTCGGAACATATATGATTTCGAGAATATTTATATTAAAAATCCATGGATATAATATGTTTTGTCTAATAGATTTCTTATTATTGCATGTTTATAATAATGATTTATAATTACCAACTAAAATTATTTTAAAGTATGATAAATAAGTAAAATTATCTACTAAAATTATTAAAGCATGAAAAATAAGCAAATTACTTAAAACTAGGTGTTTTACCCGCACTTGCGGGCTTAATAATTTTACTAATATCTATATATAAATATATAATCAAGTTATGTAAATTATAAGAAATTATTGTTCATAGACTCAAAATATTTAATATAAACTAAACAAATTCTTTTTATTTATAAAATTTTTCATTATCATATAAATAATTTTCATTACACAACTTATATTTGAAAATACTCATAAACTTAAAACATTTAGTAATAAATTAATAATTTTTAGACATAACAAAAAAGCATAAAAAATTATCTTTAATAATTTTTTGGATAACACAATATAAATTATCTATACATAAATTCTTTGCAAATTGATTTTTCATAATTAACTATATATTAACAAATAGAATTATTTTTTCAACGTTAATAAAGACTTTATAAAACAATATAAAAAGTTAGATAAAGATACTTATCAAATTCGTGAGATTCGTTTTTTAATTTAGAATTAATTATATGTTAACAAATATAATTATTTTTCAAGGTTGATAAAGACTTTATCACATAATATAAAAAATTAAAATAAGGATAATTATCAAATAAATGAAATTCGATTTTAATTTATAATTAATTATATATTAACTAATATAATTATTTTTCAAGGTTAATAAAAACTTTATAACCCAATATAAAATAGTTTTAGATAAAGATAAATCTAAAATCATTGAAATTCGTTTTTTATTTATGTTTAATTATATTAGTTTTTTTAATTATTCATTAAGGATATAAACGATATTTACCGTTCTAACTTTCAACGTGATAGCTTTGTTGCAAAAAATCATTCACAAATAATAGTATAGATTACCTAAATCACAGAAAGTTACACATTAATCAGAAAATTCACTTAAATTTTATAATTGAAAAATATATTTAAAGATAACAATCTAATACAAAAGAATTAACATATTTTCTAAAAATATAATATTATTAACATAAATTCTTTCTATTTTTTAACTAATATAATTATTTTCAAGGTCAATAAAAACTTTATAACCCAATATAAAATAGTTTTAGATAAAGATAAATCTAAATTCATTGAAATTCGTTTTTTATTTATGATTAATTATATTAAATTTTTTAATTATTCATTAAGGGTATAAACGATATTAACCTTTCTAACTTTCAACGTGAGAGTTTTGTTGCAAAAAATCATTCACAAATAATAGTATAGATTAGCTAAATTACAGAAAGTTACAAATTAATCAGCAAATTCACTTAAATTTGATAATTGAAAAATATATTTTTAAGATAACAATCTAATACAAAAGAATTAACATATTTTCTAAAAATATAATATTTTTAACATAAATTATTTTTATTTTATTTTATAATAAATTATTAAAACATGAAAATAAGCAAAATAACATAAAATCATGGAAAAGTTGACAACTAAGCAAATTTTTACTTCTAAAATAATAATTGCAAAATATATTTTAAGATAACAATCTAATACAAAATAATTAACATATTTTCTAAAAATCTAATATTATTAACATAAATTCGTTTTTATTATATAATAAATTATTAAAACATGAAAATAAGCAAAACAAGCTAAAATCATGGAGAAATTGACAGCTAAGCAAATTTACTTCTCAAATAATGTTATAGATTATTATGGAAAATATATTGAGTATATGATAAATAAACAAAATAAACTAATAGCATGGAGAACATGACATGTAATTAAATTTATTTCTCAAATAATATTATAGATATGAAGTCCATTCAATTTGGATAGGTTCCTTACACAATTCATTTGATTATCATGTGTACTATCCATTGTGACCACATAATCATATCCATATCCATCAATTATCTATCAATGGAAATACCGTAGCCTAATGGTTAAGGCTTAAATGTTTCTACACCAAGAAGAAAAACCATATCCATCAACAAAAAATGTTCCATTAAGCAGGGCATAAAAAGTGCAACAACTCCAAACATTATCCAAAATTTTATGCATATATATCATGATCCTTCGTTTCTTCACTGAGTGAAAATCTATAGAGGTTTGTGTCATGCCTGTTTCTTTCTCTTTTTACTTAAAACTCCACGTTATCGTCCAACTAATCTCAACTTTTAATTTACTCTTGCTATCAACCCATCAATCTTGTGTATATCTTTCTAATTTTTATTGTTTTTTGAACAAACCAACAATTTAGATTATACTCAAACAGAGTTAATGAGATTACACAGACCTAGCTTAGCCAGAGCATGCGCTTCAGCATTGTTTAGTCTAGGAACATGACGAAAGGAAATACTAGAGAATAAAGAAGAGAGGTGATCAATATTGAATAGAACTCCTTGAGCTTCAACAGACTTCTTCTTTGACGAAATGATGTTGATGAGAGACAATGAATCCGACCATACGGTCAGCGTTCCTAGTCCCAATTCGATGGCCTCCAGTAGGGTATCCTTAACCGCTAAAGCTTCTGCTATAAAAGCAGAGCCGACAAAGCAACGGTTTGTAGATAGTTGGTGAAAGGTGTTGTTGTTGTAAGGGTCCTTGAAAATGCAACCAAAGCCACCTCCTCGTATGGTTGCGTTCCAAGCAGCATCAACAAAACAGTGATCAGTTTGTTCCTGTCCACACAGCCGTGGTACTATGTTACTCGGTGCTACTGCAAGCGGCGACTTTGTTGCTACATCCTGAGCTGTCTGCTAAGTTCTGGCTTCTCTGCAGGCTGCAGTAGCTATATCCTACTCATACAGTACCTGATTCTCAAACAACAGTTTATTTCTAGCAGTCCATAGGTACCAGAGGACCCATGGATATAGATCTGTAGCGTGAAGCCCTGTAGGAGGTAGGTTGGTAATGCGGTCACACGCTATAAGCATAGAGCTTGGGGTAGAAATGGAATTGGGGTTCGGTTTACCCATTGCCGGGATCAGGTCCCAAACTCTGGTAGTAAAAGCACATTGAAAGAACATGTGCCGCTCTATTTCTAGTATCCCACATCTTTTGCAATGACCATCAACCTCGATTCCCCTTCTCAGCAAGTTACCCCCCACAGCCAGGGCATTATTCTTTATTTTCCAGAGGAAATGCCTAAGTTTAGGTGTAGTACTAACTCCCCATACCAGTTTTTTCCAGTTGAAGTTCAAATCTGGTTCCCCATCGTTTATCTTGCAAAGAGCGTACCCTGTTTTAGTTGAATAATCACCAGATTTTTCAAGGAGCCAAACTTTCTCATCTTCCATTGCAAATTTGCTAAGGGGCATGGACCGGATTTGATCCTCATACTGAGGTAGGTTTTCTCTTATAGCATCCAGATTCCACTCCATAATTGGGTATCAATGAGATCTGATACCAGCATATCTTTATTAGATTCCGTTGGAGGTCCTATTGGAATCAGGGGTCGATTTGTATCTAACCAAGGTTCTGACCATACCTTGATCTTGGCTCCAGTACCCACCACCTAGCCTAAACCTTTCAGGAGAACCTCCTTGCCAGCCATTACACTTATCCACCCGTGTGAAGCGTTTTAAGGGGTAGATGCCTTTAGGAACTCATTTGAATGACAATACTTTCCCTTGAGTGTCAGCGCAAGTAAGGATTGTGGGTACTTCAAAATTCTCCAAGCTAGTTTGGCCAGCAAGGCATCATTAAATTGTTCTATTTCCTTGAATCCTAACCCTCCTGCATTTCTTGGTAACGTGAGAATTTGCCAAGAGACCCAGGCCATCTTGCGTGTATCTGGTTTAACATCCCACCAAAAATAAACAAAAGGGACTCTTAAAATAAACAAAAGCGCCTGAGAGAAAAGTCTTTGTTTCTCTCAGGCGCTTTTCCCAAGGTCTCCATTACTTTGTCAACTCTCCACATAGCCACCGCTTCAGGCTCCCTCTCCGCCGTACCTCATCAATGAGCCACCGCAACCACTTTCCAGCGACGTAGATCTATACATTTTTAATATCCCTTGGAGCACAGAATTTCCCCACACGGTCTCAGAATTGCATTTAAATGTGCCATTTAATACAGATCTGGTTGGGAAGATATTGCTGTCAAAGATTTTTTTTCCTGGATCTGTATGGTCAACTTAAAGAATCAAGCTTAGCTCCTGCTGGTCCCCCAAATTACTGTCTAGTACAGTTTGATTACCTTTTCGCTAAGGTTCATGTGCTTGGTTTTACTGTGGCTACTACAGTTTGGTTCTTCTCAGTTTTTACAGTGTGTACTGTCAAAAGGTAAAATGGTTTACAGAAGCTCCCGTATGGATAAAGGGAAATGGATTCCGGAATCTTCTAGAGAGACACGTCGACCACCTATAAAAATTCCGCAAGTGGATACAGCAGCTCTCATTGAAGAACACAAACTCACTCTAATTTGTCGAGTTACAAACCCAAAAATCCAAAAAAACTCACGCCCTGGTTGACTTCATTCTTCAGCAATGGCGAGTCTCAAGAACAATAACGGGAAGAGATCTAGGTCCCAATATGTACCAGTTTAAATTCGATTCTGAGCAAGATCTTCTATCAATTCTAGGGCGATCTCCTTTCCACTTCAAAAGGTGGATGCTGATCCTCCAAAGATGGGAACCAGTAATATCTGACTACTTCCCGGCCCTTATTTCTTTTCTGGATCATCATCCATGGTATCCCTCTCCACTACTGGACAAAGCCCGCTCTTGATACAATCGGAAACGAACTGGGACCAGTGGAAGGCCATGATGTCGACAGAGAAAGAATCAGAGTTCAAATTAATGGATTAAAACCTCTGGAGATGAAACTAGATATCAGTATGCCTTTAGGAGAAGTAAAACAAGTTGAGCTTGAATATGAAGGTCTGCAGAAGCACTGTTTCATCTGTTACTCTCTATCTCATGAAAAAGATGATTGTCCGTCTTTAAGAGCTCAAGAAAACCTCAGAGATACGGGAGCCTCAAGAATGGCTGTGTCTCAGGCTAGAACTCTTGACAAACTGGATGGAGATCGACGCAAAGCAGCTGAAAGGAAGCACTATCGGGAAAACTCTTCTCATTGGCAAAGATCAAATCATGAGGTTGACTGGAAACAACAAAGAAACTTCCGATACAATTATGGTGCAAGGAAAGATCTTAATTTTGTGTCAGGCTCCAGGAGAACTGAAAATTCAGATGGAGGCAGGAGACCTGCAAGAGAAAAACTTTCATTTACCAAAGATGACATCTCCTCTGCACACAATGGGATCCAATCGAGAGTCGCAACTCACGCTCCACGATCTGAATGGAGACCGGTAGGAAGTGGAAACCCACCAGGATGTCCCTTCTAGATCAATTCACTCGCAAGTCTCTCATACCCCTTCTCCCAGACCTCAAAGGGAGGGAGGGTCGAGCTTGCAGACGACTTCGCAGGCGGCTAAACGTCCATCAGCTGAAATAAGCACACACTCACAGGAACGTCGGTCGGCTCTAGCTCGCTTGTCTCAACCTACTGAAAGAGTTACTCTGTTGCAAGATGGGGTGGCACATGTGGAATCTGGTAGACTCCCAGAAGTGACCATTCAGTACTTGGAAGAGACAATGCCAATAATGGGAGGGACTAATATACCTTCTGCTTCAAGGAATCCATTGCAGGAAAGTGCAAATAATTATGATGTGGACCAAGACCGCTCCCCAATCCGAACGCTTAGCGAAGACAGAGTCCATGTCTCCCTTCGCCTTGGACCACTCTTTAGCTCAGAGAATGAGGAAATCCCTCCCCCTCCAGCTAGAGGCACAACCTCAAGGACTCACATTGGAACTGCCTCGGTGGTAGGGGAGGTGAAAGCTCAAAGCACCGGTGTAAACCTAAAGAAAAGAGGACAAAGAAGCCATGTCCCTCTTGTGATGACAAAGCGAAGAAGGGTTACTAAAGGACAGAAATCACCAAAGAGAAGACCTTCAAAGGACTCAGGGACGAATGATGCAGGTCCTTCCATAGTTGCCGGAGGGAGCAGACCTCGTACTAATTTAATCCCAGCGATAAAGAAGAAAGGAGCGGATTTTCGGTCCGCTCCAAAACCTCTTCCTTAGTCAACCTGAGCTGGAACTGTAAAGGTATTGGGATCGACCTGACAGTTCGTCGTCTGAAGGAGTTTTTCTTAAAGAACTCCCCAGATATAATGTTCTTGATGGAGACAAAAAGAAAGGATGAAGAGATCTTCAAGATGTACCAAGGCACTGATTTTAAAAATCACTTTACGGTTCCACTAGTGGGCTTAAGCGGTGGTATGGCCCTCTCTTGGAAGGATAATGTACATCTTGATGTCCTATTCTCTTCACCAGATGTAATTGATACAAAGATTGAGTTCAATAATAAAAAGTTTTTTGTATCGTACATCTATGGAGCCCCAAACAAAGAAGATAGGTCACGTTTTTGGCAACTGATGACGGAGATATGATTAGGAAGAACAGCCCCATGGCTCCTAACCGGATACTTTAACGATCTGCTAGATAACTCGGAAAAGGTTGGAGGTCCTTTGAGATGGGAGGGTTCTTTCCTATCTTTCCGTAACTTCGTCTCACAAAATGGACTTTGGGATATTCAGTTCACAGGAAACTCCCTCTCTTGGAGAGGCACAAGATATTCACACTTCATCCAATCTCGGCTAGATCGTGCAATGGCAAATCTGGATTGGATGGAGATGATCCCAGCAGCGAGAAGCGAATACCTTCGCTTCGAAGGCTCCGACCATCGCCCTCTTCGTACTCATTTTGACCTTAACCTAAAGAAAAAGAAAGGCATGTTTCGATATGATAGGAGGCTTAGTGAAAAACCAGAGATAAGGGAGATAGTTGAAACTACTTAGAAGGCCTCAGCGACAGATTCGGTCTTGACCAAAATTAACCAAGTTAGAAGGAAGCTAATAGAATGGGCTAAGCGGCCACTTCAAAAGAACTTATAAGCTCGAATCAAACCCTTCTGGAGGAATCCCTTTCTGAACTATCCCCAAACCTGGAAGTATAACGGAATTAAAGGGTATTCTGGAAGCAGCGTACGCAGAGGAAGGAAGAAGCTTTCTGGAGGCAAGGAAGTAGGATCCAATGGTTAAATGGAGGGGATCGGAACTCTAGCTTCTTCCACCACAAGAGGTCGTAGAGCCTGTAAAAAATTCTCTATTATTGAGAATGAGGAGGGATAAGCATTATACGAAGAAGATCAGATAGTTAATGCTTTTACCCGATTCTATCAGCAGCTGTTCACAACAGGGAATACAGAATCAGAAGCAGTGGTAGCAGAGGCGATTTCGCCAAGTCTTACCCCGGCTATGAATGAGGAACTGATCAAAATTCCGGACAAAGGGGAGGTCCAAGCTGCTGTGTTTTCGATAAACCCGGATAAAGCACCCGGTTTTGATGGTTTCTCGGCGAGCTTCTACCAAACGTTTTGGGACGTTATAGGAGACGACATTGTTAGAGACATCCGGGATTTTTTCAAATCCAAAACTCTGCACTCGAGACAAAATGAGAATCACCTCAGGCTTATACCTAAAGGGACATGAGCAAAAAGGGTATCGGAGTACAAACCAATTGCACTGTGTAATACACATTACAAGATAATTGCGAAGATTCTATCTAAGCGATTACAACCTCTCCTCGAGTCTCTAATCTCACCGTCTCAGTCAGCCTTCGTGCCGGGAAGAGCGATCTTAGATAATGTTCTAATCACTCATGAGGTCCTACATTATTTGAGGAAATCGGGAGCGGAGAAGAGAGTCTCAATGGCAGTAAAGACAGATATGAGTAAGGCTTACGATCGAATTGAGTAAGGCTTACGACCGAATTGAGTGGAGCTTCCTAAAAGAAGTTTTGAGGAGAATGGGATTTCACGAGACATGGATTACTTGGGTGATGGAATGTGTCTCGTCTGTCTCATATTCTTTCCTCATCAATGGAGGCCCGCAAGGAAAGGTCTGCCCACCCAGGGGACTAAGACAAGGAGACCCACTCCCTCCTTACCTGTTAATCATGTGTACGGAAGTTTTGTCGGGCCTGTGTAACAAAGCTCTTGAGAGTGGGACTCTACCAGGAGTTAAAGTAGGGCCGCCACTGCCCGCCCATTAATCATTTGTTGTTGGCTGACGACACAATGTTTTTTGGCAAATCAAATGTCGCCAGCTGTGCTACTTTAATCTCCATACTCTCAAAATATGAGGCGGCTTCAGGACAGTCCATAAACAGGGCGAAATCTGCAATAACCTTCTCCTCAAAAACAAAGCATGAATGCAAGATTAGAGTGAAAAGGGAGCTCAACATAAGCAGTGAAGGAGGTATTGGAAAGTATCTTTGGCTCCTGGAGCACTTTGGACGCAGGAAAATGGATATCTTCGCATCGATTGTAGACCGGATAAGACAGCGAGCGCATAGCTGGACAAGCAGATTTTTAACAGGAGCTGGCAAGATGGTTTTGCTCAAAGCTGTACTAGCATCTATGCCGACGTATGCCATGTCATGTTTTAAATTACCGGTCTCTTTGTGCAAGTAGATACAATCAGTTTTAACTCGTTTCTGGTGGGAAGTGAAACCAGAATTGAGGAAGATGAGTTGGGTTTCTTGGGATCGGTTGACTTACCCAAAGAGTGCTGGAGGGTATGATTCAGAGAGATAGAAGTATTTAATGATGCCCTTCTTGCTAAGCACACTTGGCGACTTCTCAGGAACCCGTCCTCACTGCTAGGACAAACTCTCCTCAACAAATACTGTCGAGACTCGATCGGCCCTACTCTCTTGCTCAGCGCCAAATTCCGCATCACATGGATGGAGAGGGATTTTAGCGGGTCGTGAAGTACTAAGAAAGGGCATGGGATGGAGTGTCGGAAATGGAGAAAAAATCAGTATTTGGAATGATAAATGGCTTTCCTCAGAGCAGCAAGCTTCCCCTATGGGCCCCCCGAGAGAACATAACAAAAATCTCAGAGTTAAGGATCTGACGATACCTAACTCAACGGGTTGGAATGTCGAGAAAATTATGCGCACCCTGCCCCAGTATAAGATGCAAATTTTGAGCATTGTGCCGAGCTTAGAGTTAAGAGAAGATGAACTAGTGTGGTTAGCTGAGAAATCAGGTGAATACTCTACTAAATCGGGATATGCTCTTGCAAAAGTGAACAATGGGAACCTGCAAGAAACGTTTAACTGGAAGCGTTATGTTAGGAATGTGGAATGCTCACCAAAGATCAAACAGTTCCTATGGAAGCTGAAGAGTAATGCGTTGGCAGTAGGTGAAACTCTCCAAAGGAGAGGAATGTTGGTGGATGGCAAATGCAAAAGATGTGGAGAGAATGAATCCATCTTTCATGTCATGTTCACTTGTACAGCGGCGAAGGTCTGGGAATTAGTCCTTGCATTGGCCTATCCAGTAACGAGAGGCTGTAACTCGATCGAGGATCTACTCAAGTATTGTGCTCATATGACAACCTTACCGCCAACAGGTCTTTCTACTCCCCTCTACCCTTGGATATTGTGGGTGTTGTGGACTAGTAGGAATCAATTGGTGTTTGAGGATAAATCTTTCTCAGAAACAGAGATGTTGATTAAAGCAATCAAAGCGGCAAAAGAGTGGCAAAGTTTTCTGCCACCAAAAAAAAAACCTCTGTTTCAAAGAAAGATAAGAGACCCTCAAATGGTGTGACCAATTACTCTCATGTGTCGGAAAACATTAGCCTTATGTTCTCAGATGCGGCCTGGAATAGTATCACTCTTACAGGTGGGATGAGCTGGATAGTTACATCTTCATCACGCACCTCTACTCTCCTAGGAACCGACAACAAGCGTTATATACCTTCAGCTTTAGTAGCAGAAGCGTTAGCGCTAAGGACATGCCTCTCAAAGGCTGTTGTGGCAGGTATAAAAGACATAATCTGTCTAACACATTCTAAAAGTCTTATTGAAGTGATCATAGGAAACAAATCTGTGGTAGCTCTCCGAGGGATTCTCCATGACATCGGCGTGTTGAGACAATCCTTCAATTCTATCTCTTTTGAGTTTATCTCTAGACTTTGTAATGAACCGGCAGATAGGTTGGTTAAACATTCTCTGTTTCAGTTCTCGAACAATCTCTCTGAGATTGAGAACTATGTTTCGTATTAAGTTTTATGAAATGCAAGGTTTGACAAAAAAAAAAAAACAAAAGGGACTCTAAAATTGTACCAGATCACACTCTTAATCAATGATACCTTGTTATGTCAACTTCTGATAATATTACACACATACAAATCAATGAAACCGAAACACTACCACATCTATCTGCATCGCACTCAACATACAAACACAAACACACTCAGATTACAAATAAATGTATTATATACCCTATGAGAAGAAGAGATGAATGGTCCTGTCTTTGAAAGTGATTCTACAATGGGCCCCCACCACAAACAGTTTCCGGGCTGATCTTTGAAGGATCTCTTCTCTCAGTCAGCCGTGGCAGCTCTCTGAGAGTTAATAAGTAAGACAAAGTATCTACATGGTTCTGCGCTAATGAAAGTTAGCAATGGTGACAGTGAGGCTATGTTTCAGAGCTTGCTGCTGTCTCTAAACATATTGGCTTTGTCTTTAAAAAGAGAGTTTTCACTTTTCATGACCTTTTCATAAAATAAGGATGCTCTCATCTGTCTTCAACTCAGCTGGAACCAGAGAGTGTTCTGTGTTGTTAAGGCAGTTTAGACTGAGCTCTTCAAGTAATTCCTCGAGAATCAGTTCACTAGTTTCAAAGCCAATGCAGTCAATGTCACATCTGATGTCTAACCAGTTTCCAGATTTAGCCAAATCTTTCCTAACTATTTGATCCAACGCGCGAGGGAGTGGCAATGGCAAGAGATGCCAGTAGACCGCTTCTTGAACCTCGTGAATGATGCTTTTGACGGTAGAGAAGACTCGGGTTCTTGGCGTAACAAACGAAGCCCATGGAGGGCAACAGCAGAGCTCCATGATAGCTTCGTTGATGCAGTCAAAGAGGAGCTCATGGTCATGACAAAGCTGGTTTGGACAGAATGGTATGTTGCTGATCAGTGCCGGTTCAAGAAGCTGATCAGAGAATTGCGCCTTCAGATAGAGCTCTTCAAAATCTGAGACAACAGCGTCCAAGACATCTCTTACATACTTAAACACCAGGTCTTTGTCACTACTTGTGATGGTTTTGACAGAATCCTCTCGGGTTTTCGATGCTGTATCTTCTTTTTCATCGAAGTGGATACACCATGGCTGCAGTTGTGCTTCATCTGAGTTGTAAAGATGAGTCAATGATTGCACATTCATAATGAATAAACTAATTAATTACTAGATGATGGAATCTTGTTTTTTTTTACATACCAGACTGAGATCGCATTTTTGCAGGGCTTATATCATCTTCAATGAGGAGTGGCTCAAGAACTGATATTGGGCTTGACCACTCCGGAACATCATGACTAGCTGATTTGCAGTCCTCACTCTTAGCTAAATAGTGCGATGGGGAGGCTACAGAGGAAGACAGTGGTGGTTGTCTCTCTTCATGAGAGGCCTGTAGAAGAAACGAAGCAGCAATTTCTTCAATTCAAAGTCCATTAAAAAGAAAAGATAATATTATAGTGTTGAATCAAAATGACTTGCCTGTTTTGAGACTATACCATCTCTCTGTTCATCATGAGCTTCAGCTTTGGATAAGTCACCAACCAAAGTAGATCTAGCTTCCTCTGGAACTATATCTATCTCATTGGTAATCATTACATCATCTGCAGAACATGGACGATTTGCTGGTTATTAGATTAATTACTATATTCTAAGAAAAGAGTGAACAAAGAGCCTTACAATAGGGTAGAAATAATATTTTACCTGCAGCAGAGATTTTATCTTCGGTAGCACTTATATCAGTAGGTTCACTTGCGGTTGGTTGGATAGAATTGTCAGGTTTTTTACTTATATCATCATTTTTCATTGCATTTTCTGGTAGGCTCACATGAGTTTCTCTCTTGCTGATGTGCACATCATTTATGAAATCCGCTGAAGCAGACTTCCTGTGTGCAGGTGAGCTCTTTTCACATCTTATTCCAGGGCTCCTTAGAGGAGACAAGTACTCAGGAACGGAGAGAATTGTTCCCAGGCTGCTTTTTTCAACATGTCTGCTCCTTGAGTTTGAATCTAGCTCTCCATTGTTTAACATCTCAGACAGATGTTTCTTGGCCTCTACATAAATGTTAGATACCCTTTGCTTTTTGTCATCATCATCCTCATAATGAGATTTCTTCTGAGATGTTGAAGGCTTTGCCATCCGCTCGAGAAAGAAATGATCTTTTGTTGGCACATTCTTTGGATACCCTTCCCCGAATCCCCCCTCACGTTGTTCCTTTTTGACTACTTGTTTCAGCTTCCTCTTGATCTCAGAAAGAAAGAAATGTGAACTGTTTCTCATCAAATGAGAATCAGGTGACAAACCCCGGCTAGTTCCTGTGTCAAAGCTTGCTGATCTTGGCTTCAGAATGAAAATACGGTCGCATTCTTTGTCATCAGTCACTTCTTGTGTTGTATCCTTCCTCCTGAACAAGCTAGACCATCTCTTATCAGCAAGAGAAGATTGTTTCTCAAACAAGCTCAAGCTTTCTTCTCCTTTCTGACTTTGACAGTCTCGTGAATTTTGAGGCACAAGTATCTCTGGATCTTGCAGAAGTTTGAGAAACAACTCCTCATCCGACCCAAGAATCTGAAACACTTCCATTAAGTCCTTGGATGTAAGGATTTCACTATTATTTTCTCCATGTAAAAGCTTCTGACTGATTAAAACCCTGACCAACTCCCTCAGTTTTTCTTTATAATCTTCGTGTTTGTGGTTAAACATCCCATTCTTTGCACTTCTGCGATGTATCTCGGAACAGAACTCTTCAACCATATTATCAATGTCAAGACTCCTCTCAGAGCCATGATGGCTCTTCTTAGTTCTGCGGTTAGCCTCAGGCTCTTCGCTGTCAGCTGTGTATATATGGCTAAAATTACCGCAGCTGTTCTTGCGTGTCTTGTTTTTTCTCCTCTGACTTTTCCTTCTTCTACCTTCGAGTTCAGAGTCTGACAACTGTCCTGCTTCAGCATTCTCCCTCAGCTTCTTGATTTCCTTGTCATTGAACAACTCTTCTGCTATGAGTTTCTTCACACTTGGCTTTATAATCGTAATCGTGACATTGCGTTCTTCACCAACCTTTTAACAGTTAAAGTAGCAACTAGATTAATCCACACGAGACTCTCAGGATCCAAAAAAAAAAAAAAAGGTTAAGAGGATGTTTTTTAATAAGGTTAAAAAAGCTTACATGGGTTTCTTGAGCATCCTTATCGTGGCATTTCGACTTGTCAAGTTCATTATTCCTAGGACTTCCAGCAGCTGATGGAACAATTAACAGAACTGTTAACCAAAAAAACTCTTTAGCAAGGTAATGCAAAATCCAAAAAATGCAGGGGGGGGGGGGGGATACCATGCTTATGGTCCAGAAGCAGCTTGTGAGAGAGTGGTCCATGACGGAAAGTAAACATATTCATAAATCCCCACATGCAGCCTAACTGATCCCTCTCCTGTCCAGCAGCTGCACGCCGTCGTCGAGTTTTCTTCGCCATGGCTTTCTTCAACGATGTACCTTAGGAGTTAGCATAAGCTGAACAAGAAAACTATTAAGCAGCAGCAACAAATAAGACAGGAAACACCACACTGGACGGTAACATATTAAGATAAAAAATAGCAACTCTTCTAGTTTATATAAACCAATACCCAATAACAATCTCAGATCCTTGAGAAACAAACAACAATAACAAGGCCCGAAAATTCCACAACAAAATATTATCCTTATGAAACACTGCAAATGGAACTCTTGAGGAATAAGTTAACATAAGAAGTAAAGGATCATCTACCACTTTCCACAATTCAAATCAAATGCCTTTTACACTCTACTAATTTGATCAGGCCAATACTATTGTAACCAAGCGAAAGCTTGATGAAATAGAGAAACTAGTCCCATTACTTATGGAGTACGATGAGATACCTTTCCCTTTCTGAAGAGACTAGAGAGGAAAAGTACCTTAGATTCTTCTGAACACCTTGGATTCCAAACTTCTCTAGAGGGCAACAAGTGTTGCAAGTTGCAGAAGTAATTCTGAAACAAGCTCCAAAACGTTTATTTGATGCCAAGATTCAGCATGGCCTGAACCAGCTTTGGTCGCCGCACAAAACGGCAGAAAAAAAAGGAGAAGAAGAAGTAACTTGGGATATCTTTCAAGCCAAGCCAAAGGCGAGAGAGAACGAGAAGACAAGAGATAGGTTAACACTAAAGCAAATGATCAGTTTCTCAAACCTTATAAAAATTCAGAAAGAGAGAGAGAGAGAGAGGAGCTGGCGTATCTTGACGCTTTAATACCCAACCACATTGTTGATCTGACAACACTTTTGTCAAGAAAACAATCTTCCTTAATCATATCAAAGGAAAAAAGCTTTGATGCTGAAACCAGAAAATTTAAAGCTTTTAATTTTCCAGAGTTGATCAACAACCCAAAACAAAAGAGGGAATTCAATTTGGGAAAGTTGGTTCAACAAACAAAAAAAAAAAAAGAAAACTTTACACTGTTCAACATTCAAATAAAGAGCAAAAGAATAAATATATTTTGATCACTCGTTCTCTTGGCGGGCATCTTTTGACAAACAAAGATAAATATTTAAAGTGAGTGTCTTTAATCTAATCGATGACCGACAAAAGCATTACCAGTTTTCATTTCATGGAGGATTCTCCCAATTGGGCAATTGCAAAGAAAAAGTGTGTGAGAGAGAGAGAGAGAAATAACAAATAAGTATAAAAGGTGGAAGCTTTATTCGAAATTTTACAACCCAACAAAGTCATGTGGCATTAAGCTCCCTCCACAGGAGATCATAGAAAAATAAAGCTAGCACAGTTGGAAAACAAAAAGGATTTTATATGGGCCCATCTCTCCCTCTCTCTATACAGAGGAGATAGAAAGAGAGAAGCTTTAGATAGAAGAAAGGTAAATAACTAGCCTAACCAGTAAATAATTGATATCTCATTTTTCTTCTGAAAGCTCTGAATTTGAGAAATGTCAGTGAATCTGGAGTAAGAGACTCAGAGAGGGAAAAAAGGAGCCTCCACTGATAAAAGTAAAAAAGATAGGGGTCGGTCATATACTGTGACAATTACAGAATAGAAGTTTGGAAAAGGAAAGTGAGCAACGTCATTGGTGGTCTCTCGTGGGTTGTGGCTGCTTATGAAAAGAGGAGGACACGTCATTCTTTTGGGATATGATTTCTACACATTCATCTCTCTCAAGCCAACTAGGAGTGTTTCGATCCAGATTTTAGTTTAGTTAATATTATATCTATTTTAGTTTAGTTCGATTTTTACACTATCAATCTTCAGTTTATTCAATTCTATACCACAAACCATAAGTATATTTATCTTTTATTTACTTTATATGATTAGAAATAAAATTTATTAAAATATAATATATATTCCATACACTCATTTTAAATATAATATTTTCTATTTTATTTAACTACTAAAAATAAGAAAAACTGTTAATATCATAATATTAACAAAAACTATATTTTAGCACAATTTATCAGTAGAAATAAAATTATCTTTTATTTAATTTGATGAAAATGAGAAAAACAAAATAATCTTTTAAGTTTAGAACAAAATAATAATTACGAAAATCAATGTTTTAAATATGGATATTGTATTACTAAATAATTTATTGTATATATTATTAATTTTATTTAAAAAATTGCATATAAATATAATAATATATGTTAATTAATAAAGTTTTTTGGTTTAATCGATTTGAACAGTTTTATTTGAACCATATATATATATATATATATATATACTTCATCTCTTAAAAATAATATTCATTCAATTTATTTGGTACTAGGGGGTGGCCGGCGCGTAGCGCCGGATATAGATGTTTGACCAAAAAAATAATAAGAATAATAATTTTGTTTTTTTTATTTATAAAATTTATTTTGGGTTGTCTAAAAATGAACTTCTTGCAAAGAATAGGTCACAAACGAACGCCTTTTTCTGTTTTAGAAGGAAGTTGTCGTAGATGTAGTGTTTACTATGAATTCTCGTAGATGACATATGATAGTTGAAGTGATAGTCATTCACATATAGTTGAATTTGGAATAAGTTTATTTTTAAAATGTAGATAAGAAAATGCAAACGATAAGCTACTCCTGTGAGGCGATGAAGTTATACATGTAAACTTTGTTTATACTCAACCCTGATAATTTAAAATTTTAAAGTAGCATAGAAGTTGAGTGTGTAGACGTTAAGAACGTATAGCGTTTTTGGTTTATTTTCATTCCAGGAGGTCGTTGAAACCCATAATCATCTTGTAGAAGTGGATTAGCAAAGCGAAGTGGAAACACTTTGAAAACAGTATTAAATTTTACTAATTTTTATTTTTAAAATACTATCTATTTTTTTATTCCCTTTTGAGATTGTATACCTTTTTGACCACTATTTTTTTCATGTAAATGATTTTTTAAAATATTTTTGTATATGGTTTTCTAATCTGACTATGGAATAAGAATAAATTTAAAAAAAAAACATTTGTGGTCGATTGAATTAAGTTGTATTATTTTCCTTTTTATTTTTTTTTGTTTTACCTTTTATTTTTTATTTTATACAACTTTTGATTTAGCTGTTGTATATGATGTGAAAAACAATAGCCGATTCACTGTAATAAAAAGTATTTTAAGTTAGGTACACGCATAAAAACCTAATACTTGTTGATCATTAACATTTGAATATATATTGTCAGATTTGAAGACCAATGAACCATAATAACTGAAAAAAAAATTAGTATTTAAAGAGTACGTTTACAATGATTGTATTAGTATAGAGAGCTTCTTCTCGATGGCCGAACAAAGTTTATATATTCTGCTTCTTCTATCTTCTTCCTGCTTAACCACACATGTCATTTGAATTTCGTTGTTGAAATGTCGTTAAAGGCTGTGAAAGAATTATTTGTATCATTCTTTTACCTTTTGGTTAAATAACCACACACTATAATTTAGTTCACTTTTAGTTTCTGTCAACCTAATTTTATTTGTTGTTTGTAGAACAAATTCTGGCTTACCGTCGAATGCTGAAAGAATAATTAAAAGTCTTAGGCAGCTGAAGGTTCAGGTCCAAAAAGCTAATGTGTATCTAGGTGTTATTTTGTTTATCCTTCGTAAAACCTTAAACGAAGAAGTGGGATTGATTTAAATAGCTCTTCTCAACTTTTGGTTACAGGTGGATGGTGGAGAGAAGTACAAAAACCTTATAGTTGAAGTATTAGTGTTAATATATACATCAAACTCATATATTAGATATGTTTACATTCATAAATGAATCTACTGAAGTAATTATGAAAGCCGAAATAAAATACAAAGGACAAATGTCTTTGTTGCCGAAGACCCGAAGACTACTTTCTACAATGCAACGTGAAGATGTAATTTACAGGTATTTGAAAAAGAATCCTGATAATATACTCTATAAGTTTATAAATAGTACTCTTAGTTTTTGATGATGTAAATATTAAAGCCTTGAATGCAAAAAAGCTGTAAGAATGTTTTGAGTCTCAATCACTCCTGGTCTTTAACACTTGACCTTCGTGGGTCTTCTTGGCAGAGAGACCTTCCTCATGAGCTAATTTCTCTCCTAGTCTACAGTTTTACCGACAGTAATAGGGGCTTCATTTGGATCATCTACGGCCATATATGCCCTTCAGCATCACATGAGTAGGTAAACCTCTTATGTTCTTCCTCAGGTGTCAAAACAGGTGGAGTTCTATTCAAAGCTCCAAAACCATGCATATCATCACCATGATTGTCATTTACCTACATAAACATGATAAATTTCAAACAATAATCAACTTTGGAATTCTATCAAGGATCTATTTATACCAATATATAAAAAATAATCTTAAATCATTATATTTAGACTTAAATTACTTTGAAATTCTATCAAGGATTCTATCATGTAATTACCTCCATGACCATGATGAGGTCCACATTTATAAATTAATCTTAAATCATAGTTAAAATTAATAATTTTCAATCAAATAATAAACAACTAAGCTATTATAATAACTATGCAGATACTACAATCAAATTAATGTATCTCCATATGATCAATACATTTTTTTTTAAAATCTATTCAAAAATGTTCTAGATTATAAAACCATAGCCAAACCATATCAATATTAGCAATGCGCCGATAAACCAACTGAGGCCCACGATGGTTGTTCAGTTGCACATAAATGATAAATTCAGAGGAAAACAACAATCACAGCTATAATGTTCCAAGCATGAATCAAGAGATTTGCCAACTTAAGGTAAACTTAAAATATGAGAAGCTCTAGAACTTAGTATTTAAAAATGTCAGGACTCGGGAGAGAAGCTTAGGACTATACTATAAACAGCTAATAGAGTGCTAATTTTGCAACTACAACTAAGAGGAACTACTGTCAAACATTTATAAATAGTTACCAAGTGTGAATCATAAGCTGTCTGAAGCCTTCGGTTAACTTTTGTAAAGAAAATCTGTAGACTATAATAGAGAAGATAAACTCAAGACAATAGCATAATAGCATAATAGCATATCAGATTGTAACTTCTCACTTTTGGTTCTACACCAGAGGCAAACAAGTTTTTATGCAGGAGCATGACAAAGCTGTCGAATACACTCAGACATTCACTTGGGTCCCTGCATAGACAAAAGAGTAACACTACTATCCATGTGGAACCCTGAAAATGGGTCATGCAAATTAAAGCTGGAAAGTTGTAATAGACCTTTCAATCATCATGGTTGTCATGTGCGTTGAGTACTATGTTTCTCTTCTTTGAGAATGGTTTTAATAGACATAACTTTTCCTACGACATATGCATCAAATTAAACTATGTACGCTACTTGAAAGGGTACGGTATAAGATATTATGGAGTTCTTGCAAGGGATATTAACTAAAGCAAACCCGGAAGATCTGTGTTCGTATCGGCTAGTAACATGAGTTGATCGTAATTGCAGGACATAAGGCTCTCAGATGGGATTGGTAATTGTTTCCGCAAGTTCAACGAATACTGTTTTTGTAAGACCCGATCCGGCCGACTAGGCCGCGGTCGATGCCTCACGTCGCTCGGTCCATACCCTGACCGAACCTCTAAAAAATTTGCCCTTTATTTAAAACATCGCCCATAGGCGAGGGCTAACTCAGATCCTAGCTCAAGACTACCTTAGTCATTCCCTAGCTTAGATCCTTTCAACTTATGCACAGCGGAATAATATCAAATTAACCATTGGTCTAAAACCAATCTAACACTTTTCTGGTTACATCACCTCAGCTACTAGTCAGTATACTCAACTACCAGATAGCTCCAAGGTCGATGCTGAACCCAAACCAAGTCATACAAAATCTGAGGTTCCATTCACCTAACCATTCTATCTAGAACTAAGCAACATTGCTAGATCATACCTTTGCCACATCCACGGAGCTTGTTAGCTCATCGGTCCAACTGAACTGTCTTAGCTAGCTCATCCTCCTTCTAGCTGACTTAGCTAGCGCATCCTCCTAGCTGACATAGCTAGCTCATCCAGCTAGCTAAGTTGCACCACTT
>CAKOAT010427376.1:301026-349801 GCA_932364175.1 Eruca vesicaria subsp. sativa | reverse complement strand
TTTGGGGTTCATTAGAGGCTCAAAAGAAGCAAAAGGAGTGATCTAGACCCGGAGAGAGCCACAGCGACCGACTCACAGCGGCCCTGCCTGGTCGCTGTGGCCAGACACTCACAGCGGGCAACATGGAGCGGGTGAGCCAAGCCGCTCCCAAGCGCAGCGACCGACCCACAGCGGCTCCAACCAGCCGCGCGTCTTAAATTGCAGCGGGTGCCTGGAGCGGGTCATCCTAGCCGCTCCACCCGCATCCCACACAGCGGCCAGGGTGCAGCGGGTGTGCCTGGCCGCTGCGGCCGATTTCCTACCCGAAGTTAAACAATTTTTTAGGGCATTTTGGACTTTTGTATGCTCGTTTCTCCTGTTCTAAAACCTAAGTTTAAGTATGTTGTAAGCCTCCAGAGGCAGATTATTCAGATTTTCATTGGTAAAACTAAGTTCTATTGAAGGATATTCTATTGGAATCATTGATTTTCTATTTGTTCTAATTGTTCATCTTGTCGATTTCTGTTTCTGTTTATGATCAATCTGAAACCTAGAATGGATTTAAGAATGATCATGAACCTTAGTGAGTAATCACCTTTGAATTCATGGGTTAGGGAGACTAAGGGTGATTAGGTTAGAGTCAAGATGTTTTACGTGTAGATTCTTCCTGTTCCTTGCATATTAGAGTAATCTTAAAGCTTTCTTTGAACTGATCATTCAAAGGTTGATCTCTAGACATTTCCCACTCAAAAGGTGTTCGATGAAATNTCATTTACCTTCATAGTTAAAGTCATATCGTTTATTTACATTTTAGTTTTAGTTCACTTTAAAACCAACCAAACATTCGATTGCACTTAGATTAAGTTAGTACTTGCATTCTCATCGCTTTTACTTCCCTCAGAACTGGTTCGACAACTTACTTCACTATACAACATTTGACTAGGAGCCTTGAAAACTCCTAACACCAGGAAGTCTTTTTTTTTTATCAAACATTGGAAGTCCTTTATATGTTAGAGTAACAACATCGCTCGTCCCTAAGCCCATTTCTTATGGATTTGGGTTTAAAAATAAATCGAAATGGATAAGAAACATTGAGAATGTCCCTAAATTAAGAGACGAAACGGGCTCGTCCCCGGGTGACGTGGCGAAATCATGACCGTTTGGTCTGTTTTCATCGAATGGTTTTGGACGAAGGGGAGTCGATAGACGCGTTTAATGTTTTCTCTTCTCTCTTTCTCGATCTAACGATAGACGAAGCTTCCAACGGCGACGACGAAAGGTGATAACACAGTCAAAAGGTATATGTTCCTCACTGCTTCTTGTGTTTTTTCGATTCTCAATTTCTCCTCTTCTCTCTTTTTTATGATGAAGATGGAAGGAGACACGGTAAGTTTTATATTACCTAAGATACAGTTTAAAGTTTTTAGCAATAATCTGCATTTTTGGTAAAATCTCTTAGCTTTGTTTCTTAAGTTAAAAAAAACTAATAAAATAACTTAAGGGACTTCTAATTGTCTTTAGCAATAATGTTGCCCTTATACTCGGACATGCCATTTGGGCCTGCGGAGATTATCTTAATTGGGTTTACTTAGTATGAAAATGAGTTATCTTATTGTTTTAAGTATGGGCGTTTGGTTAAATCAACAAATTTGTATAATATGACCAGTCAATAGCGTAATTTCCTGACAAATTGTCCTACTTCCGTACGTATACGTGTATATTAAAATACGTTGGTTGAGACCAGTCATTTTCCCTTACCCAAAAACATCACTGTATATAATTGCAAGCAAATGTTTACAACAATAAAATTAAAATATACAAGACTTAATGACTGGCTAAGCAACATGTTACGTACTACTGCAAAGACAGTTTTCGGAAATCAAATATTAGCTTGGTAATCTTTTTAGGGGTTGTCCGAATGTGTGTTAATATCGAAATATTACTGGGACAATCTTCAAAATCTATGAACAATTGACCTATTTACTCGTATAATAAGTAAGGTCTCAAGATCTTAAAACTTGGTTTAACGACAAATAATTTACTTAGTTTTCCTAAAAGAAGTTAATGCCTTTGAGTTGAGGATATATTGTGAAAAAGCTTCGTTATGAGTTCGATGGCTTTTGGGATAACAAAACAAGTATTGGTATGCATCTAGAAATTTTCTTGAATTGGAGAGACCTAAACCGAAATATTCGTATTTTATAATATTTTATGGTAAAATGGAAAAGTCAAAAATGTTAATTTAAAGCTCAGATATCAACTTCGAAGGTACTCCATGTTAATAACAAACGCAACGCTGATTCACCAACGTCTTTCAGAAAGTTGCTTAAAAGCCTTCTTCTTCGATTATATAATTTCATTTTTTTCTTAATAATATTGTTTAATCCGTTTTCCACATTGAATTCTCTTCTATAGAGCTAAGAAATAATATTTTTATATATTTTGAGAGAGATTCACCAACCTCTTGTTTGCACTGACATTATATAAGCATATGTAAGCAGCCACGATATCTTCAATACAATCTCTATAACAAAGAACAATAATAGTTTTAGTACAAACAAAATCTCCTCATTGCATATAGCGGAAGTTTGAACCGGAAATGAAGATAATCCGAAACCCGGGTTTTCTCTTTCTTTTCTTTTATCTCCTTGGGTTTCTTGGCGATTCTCCGGTGGATGGGGCTGTAAAGAAGTACCAATTTGATGTACGTATTCGATTTCCTGATGAACATAAACTATACTGGTTTGACTAAACCAGTTTATATAGTTGAGTTATACTACTAGGTATGTAGGGTTTTGTTGTTTACTAACGTTTGGACTTTGGAATTTGGAACAGGTTCAAATGAAGAACGTAAGTAGGTTATGCAATGCTAAACCGATTGTCACAGTCAACGGAATGTTCCCTGGACCAACGGTTTACGCAAGAGAAGGTGATCGAGTTATTATCAACGTCACCAACCATGTAAAATACAACTTGTCCATCCATTGGTAATGTCTCTCTTTCATACGTCTCAAACCCGTTTAGTCATATTTTTATGAGACAAAATTTATAACGTTTTGTTATTTTTTGTAGGCATGGTCTTAAACAGTACCGGAATGGTTGGGCGGATGGTCCAGCATACATAACTCAGTGTCCAATGCAGACCGGGCAGAGTTATGTGTATGATTTCAACGTGACTGGACAACGTGGGACTCTCTGGTGGCATGCACACATCCTTTGGTTACGAGCCACTGTGTATGGTGCTATTGTCATACTGCCTCAACCAGGAAAACCATATCCTTTCCCACAACCATACCAAGAAACCAACATAATTCTCGGTCAGTGAATCTAAATAAAACCGGTTTGGTCTATTTTACCGGGTTTTTTCTCACTATTTGTTTATAGGAGAATGGTGGAACGGAGACGTTGAGACAGCGGTTAACCAAGCCAACCAGTTGGGTTCACCGCCTCCGATGTCAGATGCTCATACCATAAATGGAAAACCAGGACCGCTCTTTCCATGTTCCGAGAAACGTAAAAAAAATTCTTAATCTTATAAAACCGGTTTTAACCGGATCGGTTCTTTTTAGTTAAACCATTTATTTCTATGTAGATACATTCGTGGTGGAGGTAGAAGCCGGCAAAACATACCTTCTAAGGATCATTAACGCTGCACTAAATGACGAGCTGTTCTTCGGGATAGCCGGTCACGACATGACCGTGGTAGAGATCGATGCAGTCTACACTAAACCATTCAAAACCAAATTCATATTAATCGGACCAGGTCAAACCACAAACGTTCTAGTCAAAACCGACCGTTCTCCAAACCGTTACTTCATGGCAGCTGGTCCGTTCATGGACGCTCCAGTAACCGTAGACAACAAAACCGTAACAGCTATTCTTCAATACAAAGGCGTACCAAACACGGTTATACCGATCTTACCAAAGCTTCCATCACCTAACGACACATCATTTGCTTTGGACTATAACCAAAAGCTTAGGAGTCTCAACACACCAAACTTTCCAGCTCTTGTTCCTTTAAAAGTCGACCGTAGATTGTTCTACACGATCGGGCTAGGCATTAATGCCTGCCCAACATGTGTGAACGGGACTAATCTCGCAGCTTCCATAAACAATATCACGTTCATTATGCCTAAAATCGCGCTTTTGAAAGCTCATTACTTCAACCTCCCGGGAGTTTTTAGGACAGACTTCCCTGATAGACCGCCTAAAGCGTTTAACTACACCGGTGTGCCACTCACGGCTAACCTGGGGACATCTACGGGGACAAGACTAAGTCGAGTTAAGTTCAATACGACAATTGAGCTAGTTTTGCAAGACACAAATCTCTTAACCGTTGAGTCACATCCTTTCCATCTTCACGGCTACAACTTCTTTGTGGTTGGAACCGGTGTTGGAAACTTTGACCCCAAGAAAGATCCGGCTAAATTTAATCTCATTGACCCGCCTGAGAGAAACACAGTTGGAGTACCTACCGGTGGGTGGGCAGCCATCAGATTCAGGGCTGATAATCCAGGTATGTTATATCAATGCACATATATGATGAGAATGATCACATATATATATGATAAGCAGCTCAACTGATCAAGGCATATGTTGTTGTAGGTGTTTGGTTTATGCATTGTCACTTGGAAGTCCACACAATGTGGGGTCTAAAGATGGCTTTCGTAGTCGAGAACGGGAATACACCTGAGCTTTCAGTTTTACCACCGCCCAAGGATTATCCATCATGTTAAAAATCTGAAACCGGAACACGTTTACTTGCTTCTCGTCCTATATATTCGTTTTAAGTTGCTGATAAAACATTCTTTGTTAATTGTATTATCCTTTGTGTTGATTTGTGTGTTTGAGATTATTTCATGTGGGGGTTGAACAACAACAAGACCCCATAATTTGCATAAGAAATGTATCTAAATATTTTCCAACAAGACCTCTTGTTTATAGTTTCACAGCTTCTACAATAAGTCAAGAACATAAGAACCTGAAACCATCCAATTCTCAATGGTGATAACATATGAGCCTGCATTCAGTTTGAAACCTGAGAAAGATTTGTATAAAAAAATATTTAAAAATGAATTTTAAAATATCCTTATTTAGTGCCATGAATTTATTATTTATAAAAAAATTATATTTTCAATGTTTATTGAAAATATTTGAAGTTCTGAATTTTACTAGGTTTCTAATGACTTTAAAATGTTTTTAGTTACAAAATAAAAAATACAAATGACATATTTTAAAAAATAGCATTGTATAACGATATAAACAAAATCATTGCAAAATTTAAAATTCACATAAATCATAAAATAAAATTACTTCAAATTGTAAACTTTTAAATTGTAATTAAACTGAACTAAACCGACTCTACTCTACCCGTCTGATTAAACCGGTAAGTGACCCACAAAGGTTAACCAGAGAGAACCACATTTTGGAAATCCGTTTGTCGTTCTTCCTCGCTCGTCGCATCAAAATCTCCCAAGCTCCTTCTCCGATCTTCCTTGTTTCCCCCGAAAAGGTTTGTGTTATTGCTTAGTTTCCTCCCATTCAACCGTTACAAAATCGCAAAGTCGGTAGGTTAGTGATCTAGAAGATTTGCATTGTGATGTTTAGGGAGTCGTTTATTGAATCGATTAGAAACCCTAATCTGTGTTGATTATGTGATCTGTATCTGTAGGAGAATGGCTACAGCTACGTATCCGCCGCCGCCTCCGTATTACAGACTCTACAAGGATTACTCTGAAAACCCTAGTTCCGCTCCTGAACCTCCTCCACCAATTGAAGGAACCTACGTTTGTTTCGGTGGCAATTACACTGTGAGATCTCCCCCCCCCCTTCACATTTCCTCTTAATCAAAGCTTTCATCTTTGTGATTCAGTTGTGTTTTTTTACAGACTGAGGATGTTCTTCCAAGCTTAGAAGAGCAAGGAGTGCCACAGCTTTATCCTAAAGATTCTAATGTTGGTATGTTGATGAGAATGGTTTTGCTTAATTAATCCTTGTGATCTCAGCCTTACTCTCTTGCAAGTTATCTTGTTTTGTTGAAGAGGTTTTGATGGATCTTTGTGTAGATTACAAGAAGGAACTCAGGTCTCTGAATAGGGAACTACAGTTACATATACTGGAGCTTGCTGATGTTCTCGTTGAGAGGCCTTCTCAATATGCTAAGAGGATTGGTGACATATCTTCTATCTTCAAGAATTTGCATCACCTTCTCAATTCCCTGAGGCCTCACCAGGTAAAGAAGATCCCGTTGTTTTCATCTGTTTTGGTGTTTTTATTGTTTTTTTATTTATTTATCTTCTGTTGGTGTTCAGGCGAGAGCAACGCTTATTCACATTATGGAGCTTCAAATTCAACAGCGGAAGCAAGCTGTGGAGGACATTAAGAGGTTTGTAATGTTTTTCTTAAACTTCTCTTTCTTAATGGTATCTAGATCAATCCGTAAACTGTAAAGGTTCTTTAAAAACTTGTTGGAAGTTCTTATCTGTCCTTATGGGTGCTTCCAGTGTGTTGGGAAGATGAGATAGTGATAGTGTTGTTATGGTTGTGTGAAGGAGGAGAGAAGAAGCACAGCGACTTCTAAAGGAGGCTTTTGTCACTTTAGATGGAAATTAGAGTTTCGGTCTACTATGTAAAACCTCTTTTCTCTGTTTGACCCTCTAAGCTTTTTTTCTTTGTTAATTGTTAACACTAATCAAAGGTTAAACAGCACGTGATTTAGTAGATACAGTGTATCAGGATTGTAGTTACCAGAATTAACTGGTATTTGATCTCATTGGTTTCTCATATCGTCAACCCATAAGAAAAAAAGTATGAACGAGCCCATGGTACTCTAATGTTCGCCTAGATGATTGTGTACGCTACTTGAAACGTTTAGCCTTAAATCCAACCCATTTTACCATGACACTGTAAAAATCTTTTGTGAGTTCCATCGTTGACTCCTAGATCATAGTTACCAAAGCGTTGTATAAACGTTTAGACAATATACAATTTCTTATAGCTTTTATCAAAAAAAAATTCTTAAAGCTTTTACCACTTTGATTATGAAGGTCTCTATTGTCTTGGTTTTCGATTACTTCAAAAGGATTGTCTTAGCTGAGCACAGCGGATTCGAGTGTGTAAAACTCAGTTTAAACTAAGTGGTAAGAACAGTCTATTCGCTGAGATACTAGCTAACTATCTTAGCGTGTGATTGACCGCAAAAAATCTGGTCAATAATAAATTTGCTTGGGTGATGTAGCTGCACTGAAGCTGACATACGACGCATAAATAAAATATCTTAACATTTGAAAGGAACGTGTAGGAACATAAAGATACACGCGTGTTGCTCATGTAGTTTAAAAAAATCTTAGTGTTCTAGAAAATTCTTGTAGGTTTCATCGTTTATAGTTACGCAAACAAGAGAAAGTCGACAATAACCAAACATCGTTCATTATGGATCGTCCACCTGTCCACCATCCAAATCAACCAATCATTCTCTCTTTCTTTATATATATGTCATTGATCAATAACACTCTTCTGCAACACAAACGTAGCATCTTGAACTATTTCTACAATTTCAAATCTACCAATCGAATATGTGTTTCTTTGATAACCAGAGCGATCAAAATTTGAGTCTGGTGAAGATGGATGTGGCATGGTGGATGGAGGTGGCTCCTCCACGGATATTATCACCGGAGAAGCCATCTACTTCGCCCATTCTTGAGACGATTTTAGAAGAGCAAGAGACGGAAGAAGACGATGAAGAAAATGATGAGGAGGACTTTTAATGATCCATCTGATCTTTCGTCTTATTTTTAGATAGTTGTATTAAGCTATATATAAATGTATAAGATGAGATTTTGTATATTTGTAATGGTATCTCATGATAATATAATATATAGTTCATCTATTTCTCAACTAACTTATGATAAGAGTTCTGTGGAATTTTTCTTTGGAAATTTCACGTTATGTAGTTCGATGATCACTTCCTAATATCAGACAAACATTGGCTGCAACTGGATTACAAATATTTAGAAATGAATGATTTAGAATTCTTTATTTCATCAATTCGAAAATAATTTTTACCAATATAACTTGAGTGGAATGAAATAGTTAGTTATTCCCTCAATTCCACAAATGAATAGATTAAACTATAAATATATTATTCCACCAACAAATTTGATGGGAAATGAGTGGAATGAATGTATTCTAGTTTTCTTCGACATTCCATTCATATTTATTACATTAATGGTAATACATCAATTCGTAAACATATTTAAGTTCAAATTCGAACGGGGTCGACGACTATGTAATCTTCATCTGAACCGATACGGTACAAGGAATCAGGTCCAACTAATCAATTTTCATACAAACGAATAAATAAGAAGAAAAAAAATGAATTTTTTGTCTAAAGTCTATTCATCAACACATAGATGAATTTTCATAATAACCGGACAACAAACCAAAATTAAACGGGAAACTAGAATTACACATCCCTAGATCTGTTTGGTGAGATGATTTATCAACCACATGAGTTGAGTATAGTATTATCTTTCTCATGTAGGGCGGGCATGCATACGTGTCCGCAAAGAAAGCAGTATACGCGTCACTCATTGTTTTTACTAGAAGCGCGTCAATCTTTGTATGGAAACATAAGTATCATGTGCGACGACAAATTATACCGCGTCGTTCATTACATATTTCCCCACGTGAGTCACGTGACTTTCGCTCTACGTCTGTCGCATTCATACTAAACCACCATTAGCTCTCCCCATTAACACTCTTTACTACAAGATGATTACGACTCATCTTTTTCTATAAGTATCTCCAGTTTTCGATAATCACCACACTGAACTTCTCAGCAAAGTCGAAAACTAATAAATACTTATCAACTCTAATTCAAAACAGATTTCTTGGCTTCAATATTATTATTCTTGAAATGGCGAGGATGATAGGACCTTTGGAAGTTGTACCGGCGATTCATGTTTTCCCTGTGAGGGCTTCGCCTTCTTTGGGGACGATATATGAGGAAACAGATGACCAAAAAATCATTCATCACGAGATCGAAACTCAAGAGTTGTAGCTTTTGTAATTTTGTTTGTTTACCCCATTTTGTGAAATTCAAACTCACCATTGTGTCTTGATCATGTTTGGATGTTTTCAGAGTTCAAACTTCTTTTCACTGACATTATAGTAGTCATGAAATAAGATTTAAGATCATCAAAAATTGTCAATATGATAAAATATCACCTTTTTACGTTATAATGAACTTAGTAGATTAAATCATAACCTGATATTTAAGATATCATCATGTCTTAACTTATCAATAAAATATTTGCTGTATTATTAGGGGAGATATGACCAAAAGAAATGATTGGAATATTTAAAAAGAAAAGAAAGAAGAAGCAAACATTGACTAATTGGACTACCAAATCACACAGAAGATAGCTTTAACCAAACGTTTTCCACTATAACCACACAATTAATATACGCCTAACACATAATACTAATAGTAGGTTGAGAATAACTTTCCGACTCTCATAGACTTTTCAAATAGGGGGTACTAATTAGTGTCCTAATACTAACAATTATTTTAGTATTCGTTAAGAAAAAGACGTTTAATTGATTTAGCTTTAAATAATGACTGACATAGGCTTTGACTTGTTCCTCGTCTGTCTCTCAATTCCAGAGTTTTGACCATAACACCCAACTCCGATTTCACTCAAAAATCGATTAAATCTGAGTTTCGGAATCTGAGTCTCACCTCAACGGATGGGGAATCTTTGCTGCTGCATCAGAAGAGATGTCGGAAGAAGGAAGAAGTCCAATCTTTCTCCGGCGAAGCAACCTCCACACGAAGTCGCACCTAATCCCTTTGTATTCTCCCCCGCGACGCCGTATCCGATGATGATGCCACCTCCTCCTTCCATCGAGTACGAGAAAGCCGCCACGATTCACAACGACGTTAATCTGAGGAAGGAGACTCTGAGGCTCCAACCCGACCCGAACAACCCGGGTCAACTCCTTGTCTCCTTCTCGTTTGATGTAACCGTTCCCGGAAGGTTTGGTTTACACTTTTTCCACGTGCCTTTTATTGATTGGTTCTTGTATTAATTTTCTAAAGTTTAAATCTTTTTGGATGTTTTAGGATTACTATCGTTTTCTTTGCGGAAGAAGACTCAGAGTTTCATCTCACAGCAACAAAGAAAGACACTTTGCCACCAATCACTTTTGATTTTGAAAAAGGAGGACTTGGTCAGAAGTATGTACAACCATCTGGAACTGGTATAGACTTCTCAGTGTTTGAAGATTCCGAGCTGTTCAAGGAGGGGGAAACATGTATCTATCCACTCGCAATTAAGATGGAGGCGGTTCACTCTGAAGAAGTAAAGTCTGGATCAAAGCAGATTACTCAAGTGACGTTTGTGAAGGAGAAAAGTGAGATCAAGCCATGTGTGAGGAAGCAGTTCCTATGGGTGAATGGGTCGAGATATGAGTTGCAAGATATCTATGGGATTGGGGAAACGGTTGATATTGATGCAAAAGAATGCGTTGTATGCTTGTCTGAACCACGCGATACCATTGTTCTTCCTTGCAGACACATGGTATTTAATCTTTACCTTTAGATATATATTTTCTTAAAGAAGCAACAGCAAATGGAAGTTGTGAGTTTTGAATCGGTTTCTATGTGTTTTTTTGTGTGCAGTGTATGTGTAGCGAATGTGCTAAGGCGTTAAGGTTTCAGAAAAATGAGTGTCCAGTTTGCAGACAACCTGCTGAGAGGCTTGTGGAGCTCGAGGGAAAACAGTAACATCAATGGAGATAAACAAGTTTAGTTAATAGCTGTATTTGATTTGTAATAATATGCATATGTTATAATCGTGAATATTATGTTTATCCAATCCTTCAATGTGTCTATTTTCTCTCTTTAAGTGGACATTTTAGTGCTTAAAGTGAGTAATAATAAAAACACACAAGCAGCTTCTTACTTAGTTTTAGGAGAGCCTGGCCAGGAGATGTGGTAGCCAAAGGACCAACTATGGCAAACACAGAAGGTATAGCTATTACATAGAGGTTCCATGAGCTCCTCTATGTAAGGTCTGTTGCGTCTAAACACAATCCGAGTAGTTTTGCATGAACTATAATAGAGACTGCTTAAGCCAAAATGAAACCGAAGGCAAGACCGTTGCCATTACTACTCGCACGTACCTGCAGGGGATAAAACTGCGAGATATTTTAAGATGGTGTGGGACATTTTTTTTTGTGTGTGGAGTGGACAATGCTAAAGGAACAGATATTATGAAGCCCGTAGAAGCCGAGTTTTACCACACTCTTTTCTATTTGAAATCCAGAGGCTACAGTGTTCTCTTAGCATCTCCTGACAAGGAGGTCGCCTCACAGTCCATACTTCGCTCTGTTGACTCGATTTGGCTTTCGACAAGCCTATTGGAACAAGGAAACCTTGACGAACTATCCAACATCTGCATTACCAACTTTGATTACAAGATTCACCCCAAGATTTGGAGGTATGTCTTTAAACATAGTATATTGTCAACTCTCCTTTGTTGTATTGTATTTCACATAATGTGTGTTTGTTTCAGGCTTTGGGGACGGTGAGATTAAAGATTGAGTTTCAGTCACGTGGACCGAAATGTGGAGGGACTTTTCAAGATCGAGCAGCGAGGCTCTTCTTACTTAAATTAACACCACTCGACAAGCTCCCAAAGAAATTTGTGGCCAAGAAAAAGTATGAATATAAATGGTGAATTCATGAGTCCTGTGGGCCTGTGTATTAACCTAAAGCCCATATACATGTCTTGGGCCTCGACATATTCTGTTGGGCCTGTTCGCTATCCTATATATTCACTATCGGGAAAGGCCGTTATGGCTGTTACAACAACAGACGAGCAGAGTGTGCAGAGTCTTGCGGCGACTTCGTCTTCTACGCGATCGAGCAGTGGTGATCTCGTGGACTTCTTCAGCTAGCTTCATTCTTCTTGTTCTCGTATCACATCGATACCTGTTACAAGCAAAGAGTAGAGTTAGTTTGTATCCGATTCATTGCTCTGTTGTAATCCTTCGCCGGAGGAGTTTTCCGGCGATCAGATAGTGAAAAGAGAGCACCGTCTCTCCCCAGACGTAGCGGTATTTACCGTGAACTGGGCAAACAAATCTCTTGTTTCTTTTCAGTTTATAGCACAACAAGATCGATCAAACGAAATCAAATCAACTTTGAATCGCAACAAGTGGTATCAGAGCTGTGGTTAGCTCCGCAGTTTCAAGATTCAAGAAGCGATTACATTCAAGAAGATTACGTCTACAGCAAGTAAGAAAGATCAGGTCAAGGTTCGAAACTTATCTGTTGTTTCCGTGTGTTTTGTTGAAGGCGTGCAAGCTTGGTGAGTGTTGAAGTATTCTTGGGAATTCTTGGTGTAGATCTCCATTGTTGTTTCTGCGTTTCTGATCAAAACTGCAGACACCATGGAACCTACAAAAGGTAAATTTGAAGTTGATAAGTTTGATGGACAAGGTGATTTCGGTATTTGGAAGCACAAGATGCTGTTTGCTCTGGAGATCTTGGGATTGGATTCAGTGCTAGAGGAAGAAGTACCTGAAACTGAAGACGAAGAAGCGGATGTGAAGGTTGATGCTTTAAGGCCTCAGAAGGATAAGCGTGTGAGGAGCTTAATCCAAATGAGCTTAAGCGATCAGATTATTAGGAAGGTAATGAAGGAAACTACAGCTCTTGGTATTTGGAAAGCTTTGGAGAGGGACTACCAGACAAAGTCTCTACCTAACCGTATCTACCTAAAGCAGAGATTTGCTAGTTACAAGATGGAGAGTGAAAAAAGCATTGAGCAAAACTTAGATATTTTTCTAAGATTGGTAAATGATCTCGAGAGTTTAGATATAAAGATCTCAGAAGAGGATCAGGCAATTCAAATTCTCACAGGTTTGCCTCCTAAGTATGAGCCTCTAGTTCATACGCTGAAGTATGGGAGTGGGAAGGATACCCTCACGGTTAATGATGTGGTGACTTCAGCATACGCAAAGGAAACTGAGCTTAGGGAACGTGGCTCTACAGGTAAGAACAAGGCTGAGGCAGAGGGTTTGTACGTGAGTGAAAGGGGTAGAGGTGAGCGGAGGAATAACTACAATTCTAGGAACCGTTCTAAAAGCAGGGGAAGGAGCTACTCTAACAACTCTAAGCCTAAGGAAAACAGAAGCAACAAAGGAGGTTGTTTTATCTGCGGCAAAGAAGGACATTGGAAACGTGAATGTCCAGAGAGAGGAAAGAATCGACCTTCAAGTTCAGCTAATGTGGCGTCAGTTAGAAAGGATCCTCTAATTCTAACAGCTAGTCTACAGGAAACAAGAAATGAGTGGGTAATGGACTCAGGAGCAAGTTTTCACATTACTCCGAATCAGGAAGTGTTGTTTGATCTTAAGGAAAGCAAAGGTGGGAAGGTTCTTATGGGAAACAACACGTTTAGTGAGATAATGGGAGTTGGAAAGATTCGTATTAAGAGACCAGATGGAGCTATTGTGGTACTTACAGACGTTAAGTATATGCCTACAATGGGAAGAAATCTTATTTCTTATGGTTGTTTGGAAAAGGCTGGATGCAACTACGTTGGTGGTGACTACTCAGTTAAGTTCTATAAGAATGGTTCAGAGGTTTTGTCTGGGAAGTATACAGATGGTTTGTACTACTTAGAAGGAACTGTTCTACAGGGAGAGAGTAACTTAGCAGGAACTACGGTTGATTCTACAAAGAAGTGGCACTCGAGGTTTGGTCATATCAGTCAGAAAGGGTTAGAGAACTTGGTTAAGTCTGGTTACTTGGACAGCAAGGATATTAAGAAGTTAGAATTCTGTGAAGACTGCGTGTTTGGAAAAGCTCACAAACAGAGTTTCAAGAAAGGGAAGCATACTTCTAAAGGGATTTTGGACTACGTACACTCAGACTTATGGGGTTCTCCTACAGTGATACCTAGTCTTGCAGAAAAGCAGTATTTTATTACATTCATTGATGACTACTCTCGGAAGGTATGGATCTATTTTCTCAAGACAAAGGATGAGGCATTTGATAAGTTCCAGGAGTGGAAAGTTGAAGTTGAGACTGAGACTGGTAAGAAGCTAAAGTGTTTGAGAACAGATAACGGGCTGGAATATTGCAACAACAGATTTGATAGTCACTGCAAAGAGTTTGGGATTAAAAGGCACAGAACATGCGCCTATACTCCTCAACAAAATGGCGTCTCAGAAAGGATGAATCGAACCATAATGGAGAAAGTACGGTGTATGTTAGCTGAGAGTGGAATGGAAGAAAGGTTTTGGGCAGAGGCTGCGTCTACGGCTGTCTACCTTATTAACAGGTCTCCTAGTTCAGCTATAGACTACAAGCTACCTGAGGAATTGTGGTCAGGATCTAAACCAGGAGTTAAACATCTAAGGAGGTTTGGTTCAGCAGCCTACGTTCATTTAACTCGAGCAAAGACAAGTCCTCGGGCTATTAAAGGCTACTTCGTAGGTTACCCTCAAGGAACTAAAGGGTTCAGGGTGTGGTTACCAGAGGAAGAAAAGTGCACAGTTAGTAGGAATGTTATCTTTCATGAAGAAGAGGTTTTCAAGGACAGTCTAAAGGAAGAGGTACCTAAGGAGCAGAAGGTTGAGTTCTATAAGGATAAAGGCAAAGGTCTGTTAAAGGAGGATAATAGGAAGGTGACGTTCAGCACAGATCTAGTTAGAGGACCATCTACGGGTAGGAATGATTCAGAAGCGTCTACGTCTAATTCTTAGGTTACAGATAGTACAGTTTCAGGTGGAGTTGTTTCAGATTCAGAGGAAAGTGTGTCAGTTCAGGGTTAGGAAGCTGAAGGGGAAACTACAGGGTCTGAGCAACAGGATTTGGATAATTACATCTTAGCTAGAGACAGAGTTCGTAGGGAAAGTAAGATGCCATCCAAATATGATGATTACGATGTTGTGGCTTACGCTTTGACAGCAGCACAGGACATCGAAATTGATGAACCTAAGAGCTATCAGGAGGCAGTGAGGTCTAAGGAATGGGAACTATGGAACACAGCGAGTAGAGAGGAGATGGATTCTCTGGATAAGAATGAGACTTGGGTTTTAGTCAAACGGCCAGAGAAAAAGAGAGTTATTGGTTGTAAGTGGGTCTACAAGAAGAAACCGGGTATTCCAGCGGTTGAGCTACCTAGGTACAAAGGCAGGTTAGTTGCTAAAGGTTACTCACAGGTTGAGGGAGTTGACTACAATGAAGTTTTCGCACCAGTGGTTAAGCATGTGTCTATAAGGTTCATCCTATCCTTAGTGGTTAATGAAGATTTATGTCTAGAGCAACTAGATGTAAAAACGGCATTCCTAAATGGTACTCTAGAGGAAGAGATTTTTATGGAACAACCAGAGGGATTTAAAGCTAAGGGTAAGGAAGACTTGGTGTGCCTATTAAAGAAGTCGTTGTATGGTTTGAAGCAGTCACCTAGGCAGTGGAATAAAAGGTTTGATGGATTCATGAAGGATCAGGGTTTCAGGCAGAGTCCGTATGATCAGTGTGTCTACATAAGTGGTTCAGATCTATCTACAAGGGTTTATCTTCTAATCTACGTTGATGATATGTTGGTTGTTTCTAAGAGTATGGAGGTGGTTCAGAATCTTAAGGACAGACTAAACAGTGAGTTTGAGATGAAGGATCTAGGAGCAGCTACAAGAATCTTAGGAATGGATATTCAAAGGAATCTTAAGGAAGGTACTCTTAAGCTGTCTCAAGGAAAGTACCTAAAGCAGGTTCTCTCAACTTTCAACATGAGTGATTCCAAAGCAGTGACTACACCGTTGGGTTCTCATTTTAGACTAAAGGGTTTGGACGAGAAGGAAACTAAGATTGAAGCTCCATACATGATTGATATTCCTTACGCAAGCGCAGTGGGAAGTCTCATGTATGCCATGGTCGGTTCTAGACCAGACATAGCTCATGCAGTTGGAGTGGTTAGCAGGTTTATGGGAAATCCAGGAAGGGAGCATTGGGAAGCAGTTAAGTGGATTTTACGTTATATCAGAGGGACTACTAACTACGGATTATGGTTTAAAAAGGGTAATGGTTTTAAAGTTGAAGGGTTTTGTGACGCAGATTATGCAACAGATCTCGACAGGAGGAGATCTGTTACAGGTTATTTGTTTCAAGTCGGAGGTAATACAATTAGTTGGAGATCGGGGCTCCAACCTATAGTGGCTTTATCAACTACAGAATCAGAATATATGTCTTTAAATGAATCAGCAAAAGAAGCATTATGGTTCAAAGGTTTATACGAAGACTTAGGCTACAATCAAGGTGCAGTTCAGATTAATTGTGATTCACAGTCAGCTATTTTCTTAGCAAAGAATGGAGGTTATCATGAACGAACTAAGCATATACATACGAAGTACAATTTTATACGTGATGTTGTTGCTAACGGTTCAGTTTCAGTGGTGAAGATTCATACTTCTGTCAACCTAGCGGATATCCTAACTAAGTCGGTACCTGGAAGGACACTGGAGAAGGCCTTGGTGTCCATCAAGGTTCTTGACTAGTCGCGTCGTATCTCCGCTGTGAGTGTAGCTTTGATATTTTGTACCTCGCAGCAAAAGGAGGAGAAAGTGGTTAGTAAGCAGAGGAGTTACTAATCGATACTGAAAATATCAACATGTATGTGAAGTTTGAAAGGTTTTGACATGCATGTGTGTTCTGAGTCAGATCTGAGATGTTTTTGAGTTTACCTGGAAGATCGGTTCAGATTCGTGTTGGTGTTGAGTTTTTCCTTCGTCTCATCGACGGTCTTCGGTGTGGGTTGGTAAGCTTCTAAGGTCAGACGGGTTCAGAAGGGCGGATCGGGTTCAGAGTGGTTCGTTGAGTTGTCAGAAGGTTCGGAGAAGAGGTTCTGGTTTTCTGTCATTTGAGGTTTCAGAGAGATTCTGAAGTTCGAGGTGGAGGCTACAGAGGTTTTGGCTTCAAGGTGGAGTGGTTTTGGGTTCGATTCATCGGTGGAGATGATCGGAGCAAGGAGAGAGAGACGGAAAGGGTAGAGAGAGATTTCGGCAGAGCTTCGCTCAGATTGGTTTGGTTGTGTCGGAAACTGAAGAGTTTTAGGTTAAGACAAGGTGGAGTTTGTGGGCCTGTGTATTAACCTAAAGCCCATATACATGTCTTGGGCCTCGACATATTCTGTTGGGCCTGTTCGCTATCCTATATATTCACTATCGGGAAAGGCCGTTATGGCTGTTACAACAACAGACGAGCAGAGTGTGCAGAGTCTTGCGGCGACTTCGTCTTCTACGCGATCGAGCAGTGGTGATCTCGTGGACTTCTTCAGCTAGCTTCATTCTTCTTGTTCTCGTATCACATCGATACCTGTTACAAGCAAAGAGTAGAGTTAGTTCGTATCCGATTCATTGCTCTGTTGTAATCCTTCGCCGGAGGAGTTTTCCGGCGATCAGATAGTGAAAAGAGAGCACCGTCTCTCCCCAGACGTAGCGGTATTTACCGTGAACTGGGCAAACAAATCTCTTGTTTCTTTTCAGTTTATAGCACAACAAGATCGATCAAACGAAACAAATCAACTTTGAATCGCAACAAGTCCAATGACTAATCTCAAGAATCTGTTCAACTTACAACAATGCACATGTTGAGCAAGGGGTGGGTTCGGTTTTTTTTTTGATAAATAATTTTAATGCACATGTTTGTGTTTTTTTTTCTCGGTAGTACCAATCACCACAACCTCCACATAAAAGAATTATATATAATTAAGAAAATAGTGGATCATGCTTTTGGTTAACTTCTATATCCTACATGAGCCTAGTTATAGATTAACTTGAACAATCAGAAAGAGTGGAGGCAATGATCCGAGACTTGAACAATCAGATAGCTCAGCACGACCAAACATCTTAAATCTTCATTAGTCTCAGAAATCTTTGCCTTCACAAACAAAATTGCAGCAAGGACCTGCATACAAAAGCTGATCTGCTTGAGTAACTTTCATGGACATACATAAGCAAAAACTACCAAGTGTATATGTTTAAAGTGAGTCAAATCTCTAATGAAGAACAGAAGAATTAGGAAAGGATACCCTCACATAATTAGTCAGAAAGTGAAGTAGAGGCAATCTGAGCTTTCCTTGATATATTGCCAAGCCGGTCACAAAGGAATACTATGACAACCGGGATCACCCATCATCAAAACAAGAACCTTTAAATGCTTGACTTCAACAGAAACACGAAGACAATATTCTCAGAAAAAGACTTGCACTCACTTACTTCCAAAAATATTTTTGTCAATACAATAGTGAAGATGAATAACTAATCATCACTCTATCAACAAACAATAAAATAACTAGGATAAGACCTGCGCTTTAGTGTATGTTATTAAAATATAAGATTTTAGTATTCACAAATTTAAAATTTACAGATGATTGATTTTATATGTATTTAAAATTTTGGAATTTTTATATAATTATCTATACGTAGGATCAGAAACAATTGTAATTAGAACTGTAGATCATAATTTAATGGGTCCGGTGCATATATTTTTTCACTTTTCAATGTTCGAGAGATGAAAAATAAATGGAGTGTCACATGGCTTAATTTGTAGAACATTATCAAGTTCCCTAATGCTTTCTTAAAAAGTAGTTGGTAGAATATTCACATTTAAAATATATACATTTCAAAGGAATTTAATATAATTTATTTATTTGTCTAATAATATCAGAAAATAATTTATTAAAAAATTAATTTTTAAATAAAAATATTTTTTATAAAAAATTAAGTTAAATTTTAAATTATAATTATGTTTAAAATAAAATTATTTATTACGATATAAGATATATATACATATATATATATATAATATTAAAACATAACACCTATTAAAATAAAATTATTTATTTATAGGATCTTATAATCATTGTAAATTATTATAGAAAAAAAAATTTAGACCTTGATCACAAAAGTTTAAGTGAGATTTTCAACAGTTTTAGTAATTTATATTTTTTTTGAAAATTGCAAAATAAAACATATATAAAAAATCTAATTTTTTTAATATGATTAGTGTAGTTGTGTAACTTATTTTAATAATAAAAATTAAACAAAAATGATATAAAGTATATATATTGTTAACAAATCTTTATTATTTAAAATCATTAATAGACATATATATCTAAATCACATTAAGTAATTTCGTAGGTTTTATTTAACGAAAGAATATATATGAGATTTAGTTTGATATGTTATTCATTTTGATATATCTTATATGAGACCAATATAATTTGTTTTAAAACTATGCTTTATTTGAGATGCTCTAGAATTCTTCTAAGTAGAACTTTTAATTAGTACAAACTTAAGGTTATGATTTTTAAAATGATTTCCAATTAATATATAGGGGATTTGGTGTGTGAATATAAATCAAACGATTATGCTTATTTATATACAACCATTTATGGTAAATAAACCAACGCAATGAATTTTATCAATCATATATTATATACAATTAAATTTAAATGACATTAACAATATCTATAATATATTTTAAATATGAATTTTTAGTAAATGAATTTCTCATTATAAGGTTTTATGATTATCAATATATTTTTACAACAAAATTTTGAACTATTAAAAATTGAATGCAAATTTTAAAATTAAAATATTAAATGCTCAATATTTTTCAATGAAAATATCAAAATATAAGTATGTATTTTATATGATATGTAAATTAATTTAAATTATATATATATATGTATTAATATAAACATATTAAATAAGACGTCTTACTCATGTATTTATAATTATTTTTATTTTATTATAATAAAAATTTAAACCATTGATCACAAAAAGTTTATTTGCGATATTTAACAATTTAGTAATTTATACCCGTTTTAAAAAATTAAAAATACAGTATATACAGAAAAATTTAATGTTTTATTATATAAATAATGTAATTGTGTAAATTATTTTAAGAAAAAATATTCAAACAAGAGTGGTAGAGGGTATAAAAATTGTTAGCAAATCTTTATTACTGAAATTATTAATTTTCAATATTTTTTAATCACAATATGTAATTTCGTAGCTTTTATTAAAGGAAATAATGAATAATAAAATATTAATAAGATATGTGACCAACATTTTTCTAGTAAATATGTGTTTAAACTATAGTATATGTAAGGTGCTCTAGAATTGTATTAAATTAAATATAGAAGGCAAAGAGATATGCCACATATGATTGAATTTATTTTTAATTAATATAAACTTAAGGTTAAATTTTTTTAAATGATTTTCAAATAATATATAGGGGATGCTAGACATGCCTACCAAATAATAAAAATGTAATTGTGTTTTGTTGCTAGTGTCAAACTAATTGGCAAAGTAAAAAAGTAGGAGTTACTCCTTGACTTGGCATGGAGAACATATAAATAACCGCAAAAGAGAGTTGTATGATATCAAATTAACTATTCGTATCCCAAATTTGGGTGTAGAAATTTTAAAACCTTAACCAATAAGCTATGGACCATAGCCTATGGTGTTTCCACATGAAAAATGTTATTTTTAAAATTTTCATATCATAAAAGATGATTGAAATATATTTACTTTTTAATAGTTAAAATTATTTAACCAATAGAATTTAATAGAAATAAAATTATCTAGAAAACCAATGTATTTAACAATTTATATTAAGCTTAAATAGATATAACTTGTGTTACAATTCTAAAATAATACTTTTTGTGTAATAAAAAATTGTTAAAATAATGCTTCTTATGAAATCAAGAAAGTATTAAACATTTAATATTTATCATTAGTTTATCTTTGGATGTATCTACAAATAGAAAACTGGATCTCAAATATTAACAAAGACTAGAATCGTTTTTATTCAAAAGATGCACAAATAAAGTGTAAAATTATTTAGTTGCTAATATTCTGATGAGTTTTATGGTCATCTCTTCTTGTGAAAATCAACTGAAAACATACAAACATTCAAGAATCAACAACAAACCTGAAACCATAAGATGAATTTATTACTTTGAACAGTTAATCATTACCTTAGTTTTGAATTACTACCAAAAGTATGCGGTATAAGATGATTAAATCGTGTTTTAAGTAGAAATGACAAAATAAAACCTTTGAACCAAAATTAAGCAATAAACTAAGCACTTTTATAGAAGAAACTAAGATAAATAAAAACATGGGAAATCACTCATTGGACTGACCGTTAAAAGACTAAACAAAATTGAAAGAGTTTAATATCATCATTTAACAACTTAAAAAGGAAAAGCTTCTCCTTTTTCAAGTTATTAATTTGAAGGATTGATAAATTCTTCTTTATTTTCATGGATTTTGTCTGAGTTGGATGATGATAAAATTCCCCAGGATTTAACATGCACCATGCGATTATGAGACACAATACATTGTATTACTAATTTTAAAAAGGAAAGAGATAAACCAACATCAATACCACCTAAAATGCATTGTAAGTTACATTATTTTTTCGAAAAATTGTATTGTATGATATTCTTATTTTGTTTTGTTCTCCTCTTATGAATATTATGGTAAGAGAGATCAGTATGATAATTTTATAACTATGTCAATGTATAGGTACTCAAACCTTGTTCTCAGGTTTGCTACCATCCTTCTAATTACAGGCGATCTTGATTGTGCATTAACTCTAGTTACATTAAAGATAAGGATCATACCATGATTTTTGTTGTGCTTGATAACTTTCATCAAATGCTTATTGTCAGGTGCCCTATGCACTGGTATAATGTGGATTGTTCTTACAGAAAAAAATCCATTTTGTTGCAACTCCGCATTTACCAAAATAGGGAAGGAAGAATGGAGAGTTAAGTCTTCAATGTTTGCTGCTGTTTAGATGATTAATTATAAAATCAGTCCATTTTGAAATTAAGTTAAGTATAAGTTGCATTAGAATTCAAAACGATACTCTTTGTGTAATAAGAAAATAGTATTAAATTGATACTCATAATAAAAATTAGAAAAGTATTACACATAATATTTAGTATTAGTTTGTTTTTGAATGTACCCACAAATGGAAAATATGATATTAAATATTATTAATAGAAATTAGAATCATTTTCATCCATAAAACATATACAATTAAAGAATTATTTAGTCTTCTTACTAATGCTCTGATGAGTTTTTGTGGTTATCTCTTCTTTGCCAAAACCAACTGCAAACATACAAACATTCAAGAATCAACAGTAAGTTTGGAACCATAATATGAATTTATTAGTTTGAACAATCAGTCATCACCTTAGTTCTAAATTGTTTTTTTTTTCCTTTGTAAAAATGATGAATCCACATCTCGACTTTGCTTCAAGGAGCTGCTGCTATATCCAAAATTGAAAACACCATGTGATGATCTTCAGACTTCAATTGTGCAATAACTGTATCAAAATCAGCATCTGATGAGATTACAACTGTGTTAGATGGATGATTGACTTTTTTGCAAACACTAACATATATTCGATGATGAGTCTATCGGCATAATACAAAAAATGCATCACTAAAGTTACAAGCAAAGATCACACACATCAAACAAATCAAAGATCATACATAATATATAGACATCTCATTGGAACATATATATCTTAAGTCAAAACAATTAAGATTGTCACACCCAATAACTCAAACCACAAAATTATTACACCAAGCAAAATTGTCAAAAAATTTCAAATTTTGGACATTACTTACAAGAAATTTGGGTTGACGGAAGGAGATGTAAATTTTTGTCGAAATCCTAAGAAATCCAATGTTCACAAGTATGAATTGTTTCTCAAATTTTAGTTGGGGAAGAAGATTGAAAGTAGCGAAGAGTAAGTTCTTCACATGCTTCACAAAAGTTAAGATTTGCAACATTGTGTTGTCACGTGACATCAAGGTTAAGTTAATTATTCGAGTAAATTAATTAAATGTTTGACGGTTTGATCATCATATGACTATTATTGAAATAATCTTTGATATATTAATGGGTTTTCAGTTTTTCATATATATAGGTGTAGATTCCACATGTTGTATGTGCTTTAGACTAGTCATTGTATCACATGAATTGGCTGATTTATGTTTACGGTGCATTTGTGTGAATAACCACATACGAACATAAACATAGTTGGGTTGAGAAGGTCTAGTTTTCAACAAATGCGAATAACAATCCGTGTAATAATAAACATTTATAAAAATTACGATGTAAGGATATATATTTATTGTTTCTCTTTTCTGTTTCTAAAGTGGCTACACTGCATGCTAAATTTTTTTCATCTATAAATAATTTTCAGGATATATGTAACATGCCTTCTATGGATTTAGAGACATTACCAAATCTGGCCACAACTCCTAAGTGACGTTTTGGCAAAGCCAATTGATATGCTGATGCTTAATCGACTTAATGGAGTCATATTGTGAGATCAGAGTAAGTTGGAATTTTGTTTTGTTCTCTTGATAAAAAAGAAAATATATTTATATCTACTTAACATAACAACAACCACAAAAATACTGTAAACACAAATGATATGACAAACTAAAGATAGAAAAAAAAATACGATATTTTTGTTAGAAAAACGAAAAAAAAGGAAAAAAATCACATATTTCACTCTTTCTTAATCTCATTTTCCATTCAAATAATAAGATTTTTAAAACTAATTTGGAAGAAAAAAAAACAATTTGACAAGATACTGCTTATTAGTTATTAGGGAAAATTCCATATAAATACCCCAACAAAATTTTATTAAGTTTTTTAATACCTAAACTTTTCCACTACCCAGTTTAATACCCCAACTAGTTATTTTGCCCATTTTAATGCACAAAATTTTATAAACGTGCTCATTTTAATACCCAAACTTTGTTTATTTTAATTAACAATAGGAATAAACTTCCAATAATTTTTTTAAAATTTCTAAACTTTACAAAACAAATTGATTTTATTATATGTTATAGAAATAAAATTAAATATTTTTTTATAATATTAAGATTTGTAATAATTTTTTTAAATTTTTATACATTGAATTTAGTTTGTTTTCTGAAATAAAAAAAAAGTAAATTATTTTTTTTTTCCTTCAAAATTTTTTTTTGCAAACATTTAAATTTTCTCCAGAGTTTATTTACCTTCTTTCTTAAATCTAAGAGTAAACTTAGAAATTTTAAATATTTTTTCTTAGATTTTGGAGATTTTTTTAATTTTTTTTTGAAACTTATTAGTATTGTTAATTAAAATAAACAAAGTGGGTATTAAAAGGGGCACAATTATAAAAGTTTGTATATTAAAGTGGGCAAAATTATTAGTTGAGGTATTAAATTGGATAGTGAAAAAGTTTGGGTATTAAAAAACTTAATAAAATTTAGTTAGAGTATTTATAAAATTTAGTATTTATATGAATTGGGTAATGAAAAAGTTTGGGTATTCATATTGAGAGATCAGAGTAAGTTGAAATTTTGTTTTGTTCTCTTGATAAAAAATAAAATATATTTATATCTACTTAGTAAACAACAACCACAAAAAATACTGTAAAACAAATGATATGACAAACTAAAGTTAGAAAAAAAAAATACGATATTTTTGTTAGAAAAACGAAAAAAAAAGGAAAAATCACAGATTTCACTCTTTCTTATTCTCATTTTCCATTCAAATAATAAGATTTTTAAAACTAATTTGGAAAAGAAAAAGAAAACAATTTGACAAGATACTTGCTTAGTACTACCAAAAGTATGCGGTGGAAGTCTATGTGCAAGTAAATGAGGACAAAACAAAACCGCCCAACCCCAAAATTAAGCAGAGCTTTATAGAAGAAGTTAATCTATAGAGAGAAACGGGAGGCAATCACTCACTGGACCGATTGTTAAAAGATTGAAACAAAAGTGAAAGAGTTTATTATCCCTCATTTTACAACTCAAAAAAGGAAAGCCTTTTCTCCCTTTTTCAAGTTATTTAGTTTGAAGAATATCGTTAGATTCTTTCTTTTCTTTGTTTCTGGGTTTTGTCCAGGATGATGATGATGGATGATGATCATAAAACTCCCCATGATATTTCTCCAGCTATAATGGTATAATTCATTTTTCTCACTCTTTTAACTCAATTTCCAAAATTAAAATGAGTCTTTTTCTTTTGTTTTAGAAGTGAAGTTCACTGGCTTCTCTTCTTCTCTGTTTTTAGTTAGATTGGTTCTGTGTGAAGTCTAGGACTCCTAACTAGTGATCAAGGAACATTGAAAGACTAAGCCTTTTTATGATTTAACAAAGTTGTCTTCAGTTTCACTTGTGTGAGGAGCCTTAACTTATGATCAATGCCTTGGATTCTGTTTTTTCTCTCTAACAGATTGCTTTCTATTGGTTCATTGATGACAAGGAACATTGAAAGTCTCATCCTTTTAATGATTTAACGAAAGTTGTCTCCAGTTTCAGTTGAACAATAATCTTTGCGTTTTTTTTTTTTTCAGGATACTGAGATCACAAGAGAGGTATCACCCAGCCAACACGAAAGATGGAGATGCCTTGTGTTAGATATAGAGCTGAGAGCACAAGAAGACGCTCGTGGCTCCTTCACTCCTCCTAGTGTTGTGTCTCAACGGTTCAACTTCTCTCCCATGGCAAGTCCTAGAATCGGTCCTTCCTCCTCCTCAAGAAGAACCAATCTCAAGAATGTCTTTACCTTCAGAAACCGGAACAACAACAATGCAGATATTGAGGAAGGTGCCGGTTTGGTATCTAACATCCCAAGAACATGGTCTCTCACTAATCTCTTAACCCTTCTAAAATCCAACAACACAGAGTCTTTACCTCTAACCCCTTTGGTTCACTCGAATCCTGAGTCAATGCACGGGGGGAGGAGCTATACCCTTGATGGTCAAGAGCATACACTGCCTATTCGCCGTTCACGTTCTGTCCCAACACTCATTGACAAAGATGGAAATGTGAAGCAACCGTTAGGGCTTCTCCGTGTGATTCCTACTCCATTTCAACGGCTGGATAGTGAGAGTAAACTCAACTGTGATGGTGGAGAAGATGTTCCGGAAGAGGAAGCTGTGTGCAGAATCTGTATGGTTGAGTTAGGAGAAGATTCAGAAGCTTTCAAGATGGAGTGCATGTGCAAAGGGGAGCTAGCTCTTGCCCACAAAGCCTGCACCATTAAATGGTTCACTATCAAAGGGAACATAACATGTGATGTGTGCAAACAAGTTGTGAAGAATCTCCCCGTGACACTTCTCCGTGTGGAGGATTCTCAGGACCGGTCTAGAGCAGCCGAGCGTACCGAGATGTCACGGTTAAACGAGTGGCAAGATGTGCCAGTTCTTGTCATTGTAAGCATGCTTGCTTACTTCTGTTTTCTCGAGCAGCTTCTGGTCATGGAAATGAAATCTAGTGCCGTTGCAGTAGCTTTACCTTTCTCTTGCATTATTGGCCTTCTTGCATCCGTTATATCAACAACAATGGGTAAAATATACTAACTCCTTGGAACTTATACTCTCTTATTCTATTAAGTTAAACATGAGCTTTACTTGATGATTTTGGTGGCAGTGAAGAGGAACTATGTGTGGATATTCGCAACCATTCAGTTTGGTTTAGTGGTCCTTTTCGGTCATGTTTTCCTTCCACTTGTAAGATTTGATGTCATGTCTCAGAGATTGGTCTTTTTTAAACTGGCTTTGTTAAAGCTCTACTTCTTGATTCTCATTAACTCGTGTGCAGGTTAAGCAGCCGGTTGTGTGCATTGTCTTAGCCACTATGATCGGATTTGGACTCACCATGTCCAGCACAACGGCTATTAACGAGTTTTTCAAATGGAGGAGAAGCTATACTCATCACCAGGCAGCCGAGCCAGCTAGCACTCAGGTGGTTCCACCACCGTCTCAGGCAGCAGTAGAGTAGCTCTTTGCTCAAGCTAGAGTGTTGTTGTTATAGTTAATAGAATTAGTTTTAGGTTTATAGCTGAATCCATTTGTCAATGTTGTTGAGATGGAACAGCAGTTTAATGCTATTTTGTGACATCATATATATTTTACTTTCTTTTTTTTATTGTTCTTGCATCACATGATGAAAGGCACACATGACTCATAATGAGTAGTATTGATTAGAAATGTCACATTGCTTGAAGAACACTTCTTCATAGCTTTTTGACAGATCACAATACCCTTTTCAGTTTCATTCTTCATATCTAATTCTCACCCACCCAACCTCTCCCTTCAAAGCAATCTCTCTTTATCTCTCTATCACTCTCAATCCAAACCAACTTTTGTAAGTTTAACCTAAAATCATTTGTCAAGTCTCTCTTAATGGAAATAATCTGTTTTAGTTAACAAGTAATAATCTTCACACTAACAAGAGAATCCTACTCTTCACCTGACTACTTCTCTCTATATAACAAACGCCAAAGCCTCTCAAGACACACAAACAACAATGGCTACTTCAAGAACATTCAATGCCTCTAATCTATTCATTTTCTTCCTTGTCATGGCTACAACCAATGGTCAGGCTCCAGCTCCAACTCCTTCAGGTCCAACCAACATAACCGCAGTCCTAGAAAAGGCTGGTCAGTTCACAATGTTCATAAGACTCCTCAAGAGCACCCAAGCCGCAGACCAAATCAACACTCAGCTCAATTCTTCCTCCAGCCAAGGCCTAACCGTGTTTGCCCCTACCGACAACGCATTTAGCAGCCTCAAATCCGGAACCTTGAACTCATTATCCGACCAGCAAAAGGTTCAGCTTGTTCAGTTCCATGTCCTTCCTACACTCTTGACCATGCCTCAGTTCCAAACCGTTAGTAACCCCTTACGCACGCAAGCTGGTGATGGCCAAAACGGTAAATTCCCTCTTAACATCACTAGCTCCGGTAACCAAGTCAACATCACCACGGGAGTTGTCAGCGCAACGGTGGCTAACTCTGTCTACAGCGATAAGCAGCTTGCAGTGTATCAAGTGGATCAAGTTTTGCTGCCATTAGCAATGTTTGGTTCAAGCTCGGCTCCTGCTCCTGCGCCTGAGAAAGGTGGCTTGGTTTCGAAAGGTTCAGCTCCAAGTGGGGACGATGGAGGAGATTCTACTGATTCATCTGATACAGAGAGAATCAGATATTGGTTAATCTCCACCATGGCAGCTATTGCTGCTTCTTCCCTATGGATATAACACCAAGTCTTCATATTCATTATTGGATTTTAAGAATAACGCTGAGCCTTAAATTTTGTCGTAATTTGAGACTTGTGTTATCATGATATTGTTTTGATTCAAAATGAGACAAATTACAATTGAGAGTGCACCAAATTTTCTTGATGAAAAAATGAGTATTCTATTCACTTTTTGTTTTCTTCCCGTTTCTCCAAGCAAATATTTTTTTTTTACCAAACAAGTTTGATATGGTTATTGGTACATGAACGTTTTGAAGACTTTATTTTTTTTTTGTGGAGATTTTACTGTTATTTATTTGCGGATTTTTAAAATACTAATAAATTCAGTCCTTATTAGTTTAAAAATTTTCAAATTTCATTTAAAATTCTCACGTACTTATAACTGATTTTCCATTTTATTTGAACTATCAAAAAAACTAAAAAAAAACTCCCAGTGAACAAAATATCACATCACCTCTTTTCTATACAAAAATCTGTAGGACTCTCATTGTTTGGATATCTATATATATGGGTTACAAAATTTTCATCATTGTGGATGAATTTAGAGATTAATAGTTTGTATAAATTCTCAACAGCTTTTACATTTGATGATGCAATTCAAAAGTATCAAAATTATGTTCCTGGAACTTTACTTTCTCTATTTGATATTCCGAAAAAAATCTCAACTAAGAAGATAAAGAAATATCTTATCTGTTTTGGGATTTTGACAGAGCTCTCTTAACCTACTTAAATTGACAAATTTTAATTCCAATATTAGTACTTGAAAAACTACAACTTGATGAGAATTAATGAAGTTTGTGTTGGTTTTAGAGAATTGAATAAATGTTTTACTCCCACAGTTCGCTGGTCTGAAAGCCCAAGGTTTTAGTATTCATCATGTGATTATGAGACGCATAAATTGTATAATTTGTCTTAAAAGGGAGATGAACCANTTGTGTTGGTTTTAGAGAATTGAATAAATGTTTTACTCCCACAGTTCGCTGGTCTGAAAGCCCAAGGTTTTAGTATTCATCATGTGATTATGAGACGCATAAATTGTATAATTTGTCTTAAAAGGGAGATGAACCAACATGAGTAACACCATACTTCTTATTAATTATGATTGAAATTTTATTTTAATGAAATTTGATGCTACTAGAAAAAATTATGTTATTTTTTTTACTTATTCAATTTGTATATGTATTAGATCCTCAAAATCTATGTAATAATAAAAAGTCCCAACGACCAAAATCTTATATCACTTCTTTTCTACCATTTCTTTTCTGCACAAAAACTGTCTCAGTAAAAGTACCAAGTAAATACCACTCAAATCAAAAACAATGAAAAAATATTTCAAATGAAATCAATATACCAGCATCATCCGTTCATGATCTCTAGCACAATAGCATGTTGTATTTGAACATTTCTCAGGTGAAGTCATTTTTAGGAGTATATGATATTTTTTTAGGTGTGACACAATTGAGATTACCAAATTTAATAATTCATGTGACTTGTTTTTATTAATAATCACTCTAGTAAAAGATGATGTGGGTTGATCATGATTTGGAGACGGGAAAGAAATAAAGAAAAGGATGAATGATTTGAAAACTATGGGGAAGTCGATTGAGATGAGAACCAAAGAGAAGAAAAACTGAATGTACCTAAAAAGATATATATTACCATGTTCTATTAGTATTTATACTTAATACATAACTTTGCTCGAAAAGTAAAAAAAAACAAACACAGAGTAAGAAATCCCTAAACAAAAAAAAAACGAAAATGGGGAAAGTCTTCAGTCTTCTCTGCGCGAGTCTCTGGAAGATCAATTCAAATTGAAAGAACAAGTTATGGCGTATGAAAAGTCAGTGGTGATGGGATCATCAGCTTTAACCATTGGTTTCTTCTTTCTGACATCACCAAAGCAAGGATAAAAATAAACCTTCTTCTGATGGATTCTCTTTATCTCTTCTTTACCGAAATATCTTCATCTCTCTCTTCTTACAGTGATGTTCACCACTGTTCTTTCAGGCTTTTCGCCTCTCCAAGTTGGAGTTCAACGACCAACTCACAAACCACTCTCCTAACCTTTAACTTTCAAGCCAACACCGAAGCTAAACACTCAATAACCACTCAATACATAACTTTTCTCAACATTATCCAAACCAAACAACTCCTCAGGAACTTCTAGTTCTTTCTCAAACACATCTACAATCAGCTCAAAATACTAATAGAAGAAATATTTTGGAAATTTAACTGTTATTTGTTTGCGGATTTTTAAAATACTAATAAATTCAGTCTTTATTAGTTTAAAGATTTTCAAATTTCATTTAAAATTCTCACATACTTATGACTGATTTTCTGTTTTATTTAAACTATCGTAATAACTAAAAAAACTCCCATTGAACAAAATATCACATCACCTCTTTTCTATACAAAAATCTATCAGCTAGGACTCTCATTGTTTGGATATCTATATATATGAGTTACAGATTTTTCATCATTGTGGATGAATTTAGAGATTAATAGTTTGTATAAATTCTCAACAGCTTTTACATTTGATGATGCAATTCAGAAGTATCAAAATTATGTTCCTGGAACTTTACTTTCACTATTTGATATTCCGAAAAAAATCTCAACTAAGAAGATAAATAAATATCTTATCTGTTTTGGGATTTTGACAGAGCTCTCTTACCCTACTTAAACTGACAAATTTTAATTCCAATATTAGTACTTGAAAAACTACAACTTGATGAGAATTAATGAAGTTTGTGTTGGTTTTAGAGAATTGAATAAATGTTTTACTCCCACAGTTCGCTGGTCTGAAAGCCCAAGGTTTTAGTATTCATCATGTGATTATGAGACGCATAAATTGTATAATTTGTCTTAAAAGGGAGATGAACCANTTGTGTTGGTTTTAGAGAATTGAATAAATGTTTTACTCCCACAGTTCGCTGGTCTGAAAGCCCAAGGTTTTAGTATTCATCATGTGATTATGAGACGCATAAATTGTATAATTTGTCTTAAAAGGGAGATGAACCAACATGAGTAACACCATACTTCTTATTAATTATGATTGAAATTTTATTTTAATGAAATTTGATGGTACTAGAAACAATTATGTTATTTTTTTTACTTATTCAATTTGTATATGTATTAGATTCTCAAAATCAATGTAATAATAAAAAGTCCCAACGACCAAAATCTTATATCACTTCTTTTCTACCATTTCTTTTCTGCACAAAAACTGTCTCAATAAAAGAAACAAGTAAATACCACTCAAATCAAAAACAATGAAAAATATTTCAAATGAAAACAATATACCAGCATCATCTGTTCATGATTTCTAGCACAATAGCATGTTGTATTCGAACATTTCTCAGGTGAAGTCATTTTTGGAAGTATATGATATTTTTTTAGGTGTGAAACAATTGAGATTACCAAATTTAATAATTCATGTGACTTGTTTTTATTAATAATCACTCTAGTAAAAGATGATGTGGGTTGATCATGATTTGGAGACGGGAAAGAAATAAAGAAAATGATGAATGATTTGAAAACTATGGGGAAATCGATTGAGATGAGAACCAAATAGAAGAAAAACTGAATGTACCTAAAAAGATATATACTACCATGTTCTATTAGTATTTATACTTAATACATAACTTTGCTCGAAAAGGAAAAAAACAAACACAGAGTAAGAAATCCCTAAACAAAAAAAACGAAAATTGGGAAAGTCTTCAGTCTTCTCTGCGCGAGTCTCTGGAAGATCAATTCAAATTGAGAGAACAAGTTATGGCGTATGAAAAGTCAGTGGTGATGGGATCATCAGCTTTAACCATTGGTTTCTTCTTTCTGACATAACTTGTTCCGCACAAAAACTGTCTCAGTAAAAGAAACAAGTAAATACCACTCAAATCAAAAACAATGAAAAATATTTCAAATGAAAACAATATACCAGCATCATCCGTTCATGATTTCTAGCACAATAGTATGTTGTATTTGAACATTTCTCAGGTGAAGTCATTTTTGGGAGTATATGATATTTTTTTAGGTGTGAAATAATTGAGATTACCAAATTTAATAATTCATGTGACTTGTTTTTATTAATAATCACTCTAGTAAAAGATCATGTGGGTTGATCATGATTTGGAGACGAGAAATAAATAAAGAAAAGGATGAATGATTTGAAAACTATGGGGAAGTCGATTGAGATGAGAACCAAATAGAAGAAAAACTGAATGTACCTAAAAAGATATATACTACCATGTTCTATTAGTATTTATACTTAATACATAACTTTGCTCGAAAAGGAAAAAGACCAACACAGAGTAAGAAATCCCTAAACAAAAAAAAACGAAAATGGGGAAAGTCTTCAGTCTTCTCTGCGCGAGTCTCTGGAAGATCAATTCAAATTGAGAGAACAAGTTATGGCGTATGAAAATTCAGTGGTGATGGGATCATCAGCTTTAACCATTGGTTTCTTCTTTCTGACATCACCAAAGCAAGGATAAAAATAAACCTTCTCCTGATGGATTCTCTTTATCTCTTCTTTACCGAAATATCTTCATTTCTCTCTTCTTACAGTGATGTTGACCACTGTTCTTTCAGGCTTTTCGCCTCTCCAAGTTGGAGTTCAACGACCAACTCACAAACCACTCCCCCAACCTTTAACTTTCAAGCCAACATCGAAGCTAAACACTCAAAAACCACTCAATACATAACTTTTCTCAACATTATCCAAACCAAACAACTCCTCAGGAACTTCTAGTTCTTTCTCAAACACATCTACAATCAGCTCAAAATACTAATAGAAGAAATATTTTGGAAATTTTACTGTATTTTTTTGCGGATTTTTAAAATACTAATAAATTCAGTCTTTATTAGTTTAAAGATTTTCAAATTTCATTTAAAATTCTCACATACTTATGACTGATTTTCTATTTTATTTAAACTATCGTAATAACTAAAAAAACTCTCATTGAACAAAATATCACATCACGTCTTTTCTATACAAAAATCTATCAGCTAGGACTCTCATTGTTTGGATATCTATATATATGAGTTACATATTTTTTCATCATTGTGGATGAATTTAGAGATTAACAGTTTGTATAAATTCTCAACAGCTTTTACATTTGATGATGCAATTCAGAAGTATCAAAATTATGTTCTTGGAAATTTACTTTCACTATTTGATATTCCGAAAAAATCCCGATTAAGAAGATAAAGAAATATCTTATCTGTTTTTGGATTTTGACACAGCTCTCTTACCCTACTTAAATTGACAAATTTTAATTCCACTATTAGTACTTGAAAAACTACAACTTGATGAGAATTAATGAAGTTTGTGGTGGTTATAGAGAATTGAATAAAGGTTTTGGAGACTTGAATAATGAAATTTGATGGTACTAGAAACAATTATGTTATTTTTTTACTTATTCAATTTGTAAATGTATTAAATTCTCAAAATCTATGTAATAATAAAAATTCCCAACGACCAAAATCTTATATCACCTCTTTTCTATCATTTCTTTTCTGCACAAAAACTGTCTCAGTAAAAGAAACAAGTAAATACCACTCAAATCAAAAACAATGAAAAATTCAAATGAAGCAGTATACCAGCATCATCCGTTCATGATTTCTAGCACAATAGTCACGTTGTATTTGAACATTTCTCAGGTGAAGTCGTTTTTGGGAGTATATGATATTTTTTTACGTGTGAAACAATTGAGATTATACCAAATTTAATAATTCATGTGACTTGTTTTTATTAATAATCTCTCTAATAAAAGATGATGTGGGTTGATCATGATCTGGAGACGGGAAAGAAGTAAAGAAAAGGATGAGGGATTTGAAAACTATGGGGAAGTCGATTGAGATGAGAACCAAATAGAAGAAAAACTTAATGTATTTAAATTTTCTGAATTCTTAAATATATATATATATATATACTAGGATTGGCATGCCTTACGGGCGAGAAGTTATAACAAAAACTATTTTATATGAATTTATTTAATTTTACAAAGCATTTAAAAATATTGTACATCGAAAACCATATTATAAATAAATAAATAAATAATACGCAGAATTCTAAAATAAAATTGGTATTTTTAATAAAAAATTGGTTTTAATTAAAGTGACGGTAATTTTCATTATTCTCTATTTCTTGAGAATACAAAATTAGTAAAAACAATTTAGAAAAGTGCTCATTTGCATGGATGTTTGGCAAGACAAAAACTAGTGAAACTGAATTTTTCGCTGGGTTGTTAGATTTCTAAATATTTTGATTCTTTCAGATAATTTTTTTTGTTTAAATAATCATGTTCAAAAACACAGTAACATTGGTACCAAAACTCAGTCTAACATAAAATTTCAGATTCTATCCATCCTAACCACCATCATTGATTCATTCCACTCACTAATCATTTCATATTAAACTAAAATCATTGGATTAGTTTCTTTCTGAAATAGTTGGATCAACGCTTTTTTAATAAAATAGTTTGATTAGTTTTTCTTTGAAAATCTGAAAGTTTTTCACATTTAACTAAAATACTTAACTTAATTAAGAATACTTTTGATCAAGAATTAAAAGTTTGGGAATATCAAAAACTTGTTTGGTAGTAATGTTAAGTAAAGAAGCAAAAAACTTGCAGATTACAAATTCATTTGAAGAAACACAAAACATTGAAGAAACACAAAATACATATAAAATGTTCGATAAAATGTGTATAAAAATGTGTATAAGAGATATGTGTGTCCACAACTCTTTCATCCACAAGTATGATATCCACAACTGTTTCAAATGCATTTTCGGGTCCATATCCATAATATTAATATATACATCACACTATCCATATATGAGTCGTTTGCTCGTTGTAGTGTTAACTTGGCTATTGTGATGAATTTATCAGACACTAAGCACTTCATGTTCTGAATTTACATATCTTCGTTCATGTTTTGCTTTTCTATATATATCTATAAATTGTAATTTCGCGTGGGATATATCTTTTAATGTAAATTATTTCCGTGGTTGAATAATAGATTTTTTTTTCTTTTTCTTTCTCTTGCTAACTCGTGAAGCCACAGTCTCTTAGTCCCATATGCCTTTCTGGCAACTGGTTCACAAACCAACGGTGGTTATGAGATAGCCGCCAGCTCTTTTATTTTTTTTTCTTTGCAGTAGCCGAGTTAACACTATTTCATGTCGTTCATATCGTTCCTTTGCAACCGAGTGTTCTAGATCTAAGGCGGCAGAGATGTCGTGATGGTCTCTGGCTATTTTAAAAAATACATACCGAATACATTTTACAATATTATTCTTAATTTTAAAAACTGTTAATTAGGTAAAGTTTTGTTTGTTAATTTTTGTGTGGTAAATAATCCAGGTGTACGTGTATATTTTAATACATTGCTCTGGAAAATATAAATTTTTACACATGAAACAAATAATCACAGATGATAGCAAAAGTTAATTACTTTGTTAAACTATCTTTAGTATTAGACATGTTATCTAGTTATCTTTCCATTTGGGAAAAATTCAAATTGTTAACAAAAATAAACCAAATTTACACATCGACTCACTTTTCTAAGTGAATCTCATTTCTTACAACAAAACACTTGGTTAAGCTCTCTATTGTTCATCCATAATAAAAACAGCACAAAAGAAAACAATAAATATTTAATTTTAAGTAAACTTTAGTGGTGGAAGCATTTAAGTTAACTTTAATATAGTTTAATGTTCACTGCTTGATCTTTTTCTTACATGAACACACCACACTTGGTATCTCTCTCTCTCTCTCTCTCTCTCTCTCTCTCTCTCTCTCTCTCTCTCTCTCTCTCTCTCTCTCTCTCTCTCTCTCTCTCTCTCTCTCTCTCTCTCTCTCTATCTCTCTCTCTCTCTTGAGTCTTCCATATCTCTTCACGAAAGGTCAATGTATGAAAAGAAAATTGTTCCAGTGGAGGCATGAGGCTTTTGGTGGGATTCTAAGATCGAAGATGATGCTTTGATATGCACTCGCGTTCTTTTCATTTTCTTTTTAGCCTCACTTCTTCCTTGGCTCAACCATGTTGGTTTTCCAGATGTATAGAAAGATGTACTGGCCACAGATCATCTGCTACAGTTCATACGACTACTCAACTTAAAGTATTCCTAAAATCCGACTACAACACCATAACCCATTGGTATCCTCGTTCAGGAAAGATATATCGGGTCACACTTAGGGCTGCATCTATAAAAATCCAGTCAATGGACCCCATTGGAGACTTGTAAACTATGAATATCTATCAGCCAAGAGCTTAGGACTTTGAGAAAATCTTTTATCTAGCCAGGAGGTATGAAGATTGCAAAGGAAACATATAACATTATAACAAAAGTTAAATAAACTGATCAAAACAGAAACAGTAACATCCATAGCGTCGAAGCAAATACTCTTTGGTTTACCTAAAAGAACGTGAGCCAGTATACAAAGGACTGTTGAAGTACCTCAGATGCTCTTTCCCTATCATAACAAAGATTTTAGAGTCAATAAGGCAGCAAGGGTATGTTAAATAATCAACATATGGGTCACTAGAGTACAAATAAGCTCGTATATTGATGATCTGAAAGAGACACTGCAACACAAAAAGGAAATCAATTCTTTAGTAGCTTATAACAACATACTCTATAAATGTGAACTCAGATTAACCTCCACTGCCAGTCCAAAATCAGAAATATTAATGCGTTTAGAGACACATAATGCAACAACCAACATATCATAAACAAAGAAGAAGATTTTCTTATTGTCAGAGGAAAGAGAGAGAGAGATTGTGAAATAAAAAAATCTTTGAATTGGAAATTGTATGAGATAACAAAGCTGGAGACTCCTTGCCACTTCCAAGTGGGATCAACTTTCTCTTCTTGTAGTCTGGTTTCAATGACTGAACTGGATCTAAATGTGGATAATAATGTGAAAAAGGTTTCCACTGTTATTAGGAATATCGGGGATGAGTTTGAAAGGGATTAAATCTAATCTTCTTTATATAGGTCGAGATCCCGCCTGGATGAGGGATAAGAATCATTTAAAGAGTGATCGTGGTTGAACCAATGCTACATGAAACGCTTGTGTGGCGAAGAGTCGATAATGAAACGGGACGAATCAACATCGACCCAGATAGTACTCATGAAGCCTCTCTCTCACAACCTTCTCAGAAACTCCATGTTCGTAGACATAATTGGATTTGCATGAGACGATGAATCCTAGCTCTCTAGTGGCGGCATGGCGGCTACACGTTAAGAAAACGAAGACGGCTAATGGGCTATGATTATGTATATTTCAGTCCAATAAATGTGATGCAAAGCTTTAAAAACCCATTACAAAACCAAACACATTTCTATGTTTAGAATTGGACACGTGTTACTCTCAGCTTTATCCAATTAGTAACGTCGCAACATCAAAGTAGAGAAAACTCTACTTTATATAAATAGATATATAGCCCAAAAGTAGTTTATTTGGGCTTGTAAAAATTTGTGGCAGTTAAAAGGTTGACCAAAGAAAAATCAGTGAAAATAACACCATAAAGATTTATCTTTATCTTAAAGTTGAGAGCACAAGAAGAAGCTCTTTAGAGGCTTTTTCACTCATAGACTCACACTAGCAGCTAAAAACATGTTTAATGGAAAATTTTAAAGTGAGGTTCTTAATGGAATATTAAGAAATTGTCTTTTAACTTTTAACTAAAAAAATTAAGAATCGGGTCTTAAATACGAATACCCACATTTCTAGCCTATGGTTAATGTACTTATGACTAGTAAATGGTGAGATGAGGTAACATCATTAGTTATACATATTTAAACTTTTGCGGTTTTATATTGTGGTTGCCTTTGATAATAAAAAGGAATAATGCATGGATCCACAAAACGACATATTTCATATTTTATATCTCGTGTGGAGGTTAGAGATAAATCAAAATAGAGACAAGGGCTACAGGTCTGCTGAAAATACGTAGTAGCTGATGATATCAGCTACAAATATTCTATTTAGTTTATGCAGAATCCAAAGGAACGTTGACTCACATCTTGAGAACTTGGGTTTGGATCAAGTACCAATTGAAAAGGAAATTTTAACAATGTCGTTTAGCTTTTATCTATTTTTCTACTTTCTCTATTATACGGACCAGATTCTTGTATATCCCATAAGTTGTAATGACCAAAAAGAAATAGCATTTACAAAGCGTCAATGTCACAAGATACATGCATGTCATGGTATAAATATATGATGATCATCATCATAAGCATAGTAAAAGTACAAAGCATTTAATGTAGATTCATAGTATGATGGATATATGTCTTGTCAACCTTTGTCCCCACACTCCAACCCCTTCACAAGGGGTGCGGTTCTTAGACTTGTCTCCTCAAAGAAACTTCCAATCCTAAACAAACCCAAAAAATTTGTCCCCTCCCCCCATCTTTCTCTTGATCCCTGCCCACATTCTATAGTAGTAACATCGTATCTAATTAACCCAGTGGAGCAAACCTTGCGAGTTCTTGTGGCAAAAAGGGACGGTGGCCCGTTTGGTGATGGTGATGGTCGTTGCTCACTCCAAGAAAATCCCGGGTTAAGCCCATCTGTTGAGCCGGGTTAAGACCTGACCGGTTTGATTGAAATGAATTATTATTATTATCCACATTATTCGTGGTTAGACCACTGATAGGAGGAGCAAGATTCTGGTTCTCTCTTGAGACATTGGTGTTGAAGTTGTTGCTGAGTTGTTGTTGGATCATCATTGGAGAAGATGAACGAGGAGGAGAAGCGGCGGATGGGGATGACGTTATTGTTGGGCCGGCGAAGAAGGACGGAGCGGTGGTGGAGTTGCTTCTAGTGGATCCCATTTGTGCAGCTTTTTGTAAGAGTGCAGTGGCAGACATTGGAGAGAGTGACTTGTTTTGTTTGCACTCGGACGAGAAGATTGGGGAGAAAGAAGAGTCTTTCACGGTTTGGTGTTGTAGATGCAATGATGGTAGTGAAGCTGAGGTTTGTTGTGATGATGATAAGCTGAGATTAGGGTTTGTAGAAGTCGTGGGAATTTGGAATTGTTGGTTGTGGTGGTGGCCTGTGAAATCAGGGAGGGATGATGATGAAGGCAACGGGAAGAGGTGGTGGCTCCCGGTGGAGGCCATTTGTACCATCTCGGATAAACCTACACGGAGTTGATGTAAAAAATGGAAAAATTATAAAAAAATAGTATAATTTGTAATGTTAAAAATAGTATAATTTGTAATGTTTAAGTAGGTAGATGATTGTCATGATATAAATTTACCTTGCGCATGAATTGAATTTGGGACATGTCCGAACCCTAAACCGAACTGAGAGATAGCAGCATTAATGTCAGGATGATGAACCCCTCGGTGGACAAATCCTTGTGGAAGGTTTAAATTATCCATGACATGTGAGTCATTTCCAAAATTAAGATTGGTTGTTGTAGAGATCGCCGGATTACTAAGTGAACTCATTCTCGCACCTTCTTCTGTCAATGCATCGCAGAACGCTCTATGCGTGATGAAACTATCTTTCCTATAATAGAAGACGTTTTAGGTTTTACATGATTTGAAATAATAATAATTATTATTATAATTAATTCAAGAAGCTAGACGAGGGCATTAATTATCAAACATACTGTAGTATTGAATTTGAACTCATTTGCAAAAGAAAACATTCTTGGCCGGATGAATCATTTATTTCTCCTATGCAGAAGAAACTAAAAATTTGATCCCAAAAAAAAAAAAAGACAGATACAAACAATAAGCTTAATTATTAAAATAAAACACTGTAAAACTCATACTATATAAGTGGTTGTGTTAATAATGTATATGTATAAATTTATAATTCATAGTCATATCGCGTGAATAGAAGAAACTAAACGAGAGAAGACAAATAGACATGTACACATACAAACACACAAAATAAATTGATGCTCATACCATCAAAAATCTCATCGAATATCATACTCATAAAAATTGCAGCTTTTTCTAAATCTTGAACTTAAATAAAAATAGTGCTTCCCAATAGTCTGAAACTATTCAATTAATGCCCTGCGCTCTAATCAGACTCCTCAGCAGTGTACAATCACAAAACACTGCACACACATTTATATCGATCACTATAGCTATATATCAGAATACATCTATATCTGTATTATTTAGTTTTTTCACAAAAATTTCTTAGTTTCTAACACCTTGACATTAATGTATGCCTTGTTGTCATCCGATATTTGCTATAAAAGACCAGTTCTAATTCTTAACTTCTAGCATCAAACAATCAAATGTTTTTTTCATCTGGTAAATAAATGATCACATGATTACCAAAAATTTTTTTTTATAAATGATCACATGTAATACCTTGAGAACAACGTGCCACAGTCGCACTTATACTCACGAGTGCCACAAGTTTTCGCGTGAGCCTTCCAATCAGATTGAACAGCATATTTCTTAGAACATTTATCGCACTTAAACTTCTTTTCGCCATGCTTGCGGCTATAGTGTTTCTTTATCCCAGTGAGGTCTCCAAGGGCCCTAGAGGCATCATGGTGAACACAAGTTTTGATAGGACATATGTATACTTTCTTCTTTATCACCTCTTTGTTGGACCGTTGCTTCAGCTTCCATGGAAGGTTGTGGCCACGGCGATGGAGTTGCAAGTTTTGGTCCCTTTGAAACCCTTTGTTGCAGATCTCGCAGACGAATCTGTTTGTCGCCATGAGGGTTGTTGGCGATAGAGCGATGACATCCGCATCTGGATCTGTCCATATGTATGACTACAATGTATCCTTATCTTTTGTAACGTATATTTAATTTGCTCTTTCAAAGAAACACATGATGTAAAGCCATCCGGATATATAACAAGTATAACCAAATAATGAAATATATGGAAGATGCATTTGCATATATATATATATATATATATATATAAGAGAGAGAGAGAGAGAGCTTTCTACAGCACAAGCATATAGGTATTTATATATACCCCAGCGTGTAATGTAGTGAATCATATATACCTGGGGTGCCAGGTTGATTTCTCTTCTTCTTGGCTGATGAAGAATTTGGTTTAGCATTAGGGTTTGGGTTAGAATTAGGGTTAAGGTCAGGCATATGCTGCTGAAGATGATGAAGGTGCTGTTCTTGATGGACAAACCCTCCCATGGAAGATGCTACAGAAAAAGGATCTCCTGGAATCATATGCATACTTTTTTGTAAGCGCTAAAGAACAAGAACTGGGGGGTTTATTTTTTGTTTATAAAATCTTGCAAGAAAACAAGAAGGTGATCAGGTGATTTAGAACAGTATACAAACAAAAAAGATAGTTAATTAGGGTTTAATTTGTAGAGGAGAACAAAGAGCATATAAGTTTCTTTTGGGTTTTAGGGCTTGAGAATGTTTGAATGTGCTTGACTCTTTGGTTATGCCAAATGACAAGAAAAGACCAAAGAAGATGATGAATAAATTTTCAAGGCACGAAACTATATCTATATATAAAGATTATATTGATTTTATATTTTAAAAAGTAACTAACACATTAATATTTTTTCCGTAAAATAATGATGAGAGATCTGGGAGATGTTCTTGTATAGATCTACCTTTTCTCTTGGTTTAGTCTATTTATGATTATTTTTCAAAAGGGAAAGTGAAGGTTTTCAGTAAATAATACTAGCTAGTAATTTCTTCAAAAAGGTAGTCTCTTCCTTTCTCGCAGTTACATAGCCACACGTGCATGTGTACATCTATGCTATGTTAAAAGGTTGGGAGAAAAAAAATATAAAAGGGAAGTCTACTACATTGATATTTCTATAACGTTGCTCTGTGAAAGTTGTTAAATAGTTACTGAATGTTTAATTGTTGATAGAACGATGGATATTTCGGATTTATTCATTGCATTAATAATCAACTCATATAGTATATTAATAATTAATTTTTGTAGTTTAAAGACAAATTTATCTATTTAGTGGGTATTTTGAGAATGTAATTTCTTCATCAATTATAAGTAATATAAATATAACAAGTGATTTAAAATACTCTTTATACTGTCTCTATAGATGTTCGCATAAATAAATTAAATATACCTATTCAAGTCTGGATCATTTTCTTATACAGTATATGATAATAACTGTTTGCATGGTAACACAGTTGCTCTGTCGAGTATGCTTTATTAACGGTGTCAAATTCATAAAAAGATTGGACACAGCAATAGAGTTTAACATCAATGATAGAGTTAGTTTCCAATGCCACACGTTATATGAAAAAACGAAAGGTTAATATGTAGTTTTTTTGGGTCAAAAGGTTAATATGTAGTTGCTATGTCTTGGACCTATATATAAATTTAAGTGGACACAGTTTTAACTCCTATACCTATTATAATGTGAAAGTTGTATGCATCAACAATTTGTATTTGGCAGAGGAAAATGTCATGTGTCCCAAGAACAAATCATATAGGTAGATGCAAAAAGTTCCGTTCGCACTATCTTTGACTCTCAAAAAGTTTTAGGAACTCAAAAAAGTCTTTTAGTAATTTGTATTTCCTTTAAAATATTTTCTGTACTAACATTTTAAAACTGGAAATGTAAAATAATGATTCAGTGACATGTATACACCAAGAAAAGTGATGTAGGTAGTTTTTCTAAATGTGATTTAAGATTAGAATGTAATTAAGTGTACAGCCAAGTCAAAATGTGGTATCGATCGATATATTGACACTAAATCTAAGATCTATTGATTATTGTCAAAAATAAATTAATACATCGATCAAATGATACAGTACTACTTCACGTAGTGAAACGTGTAGTTACGTGAGACGGAATTATAACTTAGTCTTCCTTTTTTTTTTTTTGATAAATAAACTTAGTCTTGCTAGAAGTAGAACATGGTTCATTCACAGGTGGATTTTGTTTTTTTTTTGCTATAAATTTGAACATAAAAGAGGAGAAAATAAAACTTTTTGATTTCTTGAGTGAACTAAAACCTTTCTTCTTATAAACTGATACAAGATTTGATCTTCCTTTCCTTCTTTTTAATTTTTGATTAAACTTTCTTCTTCTTTTGGTTTGCGATATCTAGAAAGTGGGAGGAAAAGAGAATTGCCTTTAAGGAAATAGATCGAAAGAAATGATTAAGGCATAATGATAGAGTCGGACTAAACATAACATGTTACATGTTGTTTTGTACTGTGTGAGAGAGAGGATCTTTGGCATTCCCGAGGAAGACGACAGGACAGTCCGTGACGCATGTCTCTCTGTCTGTGGGACACTCTCTTGAAGCTATGATTCTTCCTCTTCTTCTATTACTAAACATCATCCATTTTATCAATTTTAATTTTTTCTTTTTATCATCAATCTCCAGTCATATAGAAGTTCATGAGCATCATGATAACAGGAAGAGCTTTCACTTGCAGTCTTTAGATTTAGATCAAAGTCTAATATAGGGATGGTCTTCTAGGATTTGCTTAAGCTGGTTTAATACATTTGACTGTATTACACGTTTTAAAACCCCTTTTTTACCTAACTTGATTTCCGTTTCAGTTTTGATATTTAATAAAACATTTTAAATTGTTAAAATTAAACGTTGAATATATGAAGGTGTGATTTGCTATATACTTACTTTTCAACTCATTTAAATAAATTTTGTTGGTAAATGGATTGAAATCACATATCATGTCGAAGGTATGATTATTTTATATAATTCGTTTTGGGTGAATGCAAGTTTCAAATTGTGTGGCATCAACACTTATCGGGAGTTCCACAATGCATCAAAAACATTAGGCATTAATTATATCAAGGTTTGGTTTTTAATTTGGCGAAAAAATGTTTGACAAAAAAAGTATATGAAGATCTACGGTAGTATTCATTTTGAATACTTATTCTTCAACTGTAACATAAAATGAACAAGTAGTACAATAGTTATACATATTCTTATAGATTAGATTACATTAAAAATTCCATAAATAATGCAACTCAACCTCTCTTTTGGCTTTTTCTGTTTGCCTTCTTTTGATCCACTGGATGCTTTCATATTCCTTTTCGGCATCCAAAGCTTGTGTATACGATTAAACAAATCTCATTTTAAGTTGTTAATAGTCAATACGTAATTTTTTAGGTTCAACCGTAAATTTCAGAACTCAAAATATAATCTGTATCACTGTAGTTTTCTACTATATGGGTCTTGATCTAATGGTTTCCGAGATCGATTATGAAAAAAATCGTTTAAAACTTGTCTTTCAAAAACTAACTGAAGAGTTAACGTAAATAAAATAAAAATCAATATTAGTCGTATTTATCTCGATATTTCTACTTAGAATTTTACGTAAGGCTGTCAAAAAGAGAGTTTGACTAGTACAGTTCAAAAAAAGAGAGCTTGACTAGTATATTTATAAAAACATTATAAAATGGGTATTAGTATTGTTGTATAAACTTTATATTATGATTCCACTTGTATCTTGTTAATTATTACTTTTGTAACAACTCTATTTGAATATGGATGCCGGTCTTATTATAAAAACTCACCCGGTCAATACAGAAATACGTTAGACGGCTCATCATTATAAAGAAAAAAGCATTAGTTCAAACAAAACGATAGACATATTACATAGCTGCATGGAAATATTTTATCTTTCTATTCCGAGGAATTTATCAGTTTCGACATTACTGCAAATTTGTTGTTTTGCAGTGTTTTTGGGTTTAATATTCACGTGATAGTAAGATAAAAAGATCAATAACCCAAAAATAATAATAGTCGACTCATGACGCCCAAAGACCAAAATAATTTCTCGCCACAACTCACAACTCACAAGGCCCCTTAATAAGACACATTCCTCGAAATCTACTTATGGGCTAGAATGGTTTTAGCCTAAATCCATAACATTTTTCGTTTTTCCGACCCTAAATCCAATAACACATAACAGATTGTCTTACATTATAACTTATGAATCTTCATTTTGTTTTCCTGATAAATAGATCTAATTTTTTATTTTAGTATGGATAGCTCTATGTTTTCTAGTAGCACAACTGCAGTTTTAGAAAATTATCACCTATACTAACCAAACGTGAACTTATAAGCTCACAAGAATTACCAAATGAAAAAGAGATCTAAAACTTTTGCTTTGTTTTTGGCTTTCAAATGGATCTAAAGCTTGAACGCCAAAGAAGCTGGCACGATTTTATAAAGACACTGTATTAGAGTATGTATAGTTGGTTTGTGGTTTGGTTGGTTAGAACCGGTATAAACCGAATAGCTTATGATGCATATATACACTTGTATCTTCTTCATTTACGATTAACAGAAACATTATTCATTTTCCTATCTTGAGTTCATCTTCTTCTTCTTTCCCACAAGAGTGTGAGCTCTGATCATTTCTGTTCAATCTCATTTCATCTAATACACACTGTTATTTAGAAAGCTAAAACGACAGAATATATGACATCGACTTTTAATTATATTCGCGAATGGTAATCTGTCTAGATGTCTAACGATTGATGCTTTTATTTTGTTTCGTCCATCTTTTTTGTCTTCTTGAACATTTGTTTTGTGCCTTTAAAAATTCGTGTTTACAAAATTATTTGAGCATAAATTACATAATTATACATTACAAATTAATCATAGAGCCTAAAGTTTCCTGTGATATGAGAGACTCGGTTTGGTTATGACCTTCTGATAGTACACTGGTCCAATTTTAAAACGAAATGATTGAGGTCGTGATTAAGCGGTTGGTTCACTTGTCATAAAGTGGATCCCGCGGATCCAATGTCTTATATTACTCGATGTGATCACATGTATTAAATTCTAGTGTTGATATCATATTCTACTATTTTACTAACAATTATATATAGAAATTTCATTTCATTTACAACTGCAACAAAATCATAGAGAGCAACAAAAAACGTCGTCAATGAAAAGTGTTTTCTGTACTTCCTGCACCAATGAATGAATGCTTGGGGGATCTATCATATGCTATAATGCCATTTGATCAAGATACATACATATATACAATGTATTGTAGTACATCTATTTTGATGTGGTCTATAGTAAGATTATTATTTGTAATCTAGTATCTAAGACATTTAATAATTATATAGACTAAAACACTTGTATATATTACAAATCGTTTTCTCGTATTTATCCATATTTTTTGCCCATGATAAGCCCCAACCGAATAGACAATGATTCAAAGATCTGAGAATGACATTGATATTCATATGGCGACACATTACCCGGAATTAATTTTAGTTTCCTTCCAAGAGATTCAGACCCAAAAATAATAAAAATAAAAAGATAGAACGGTACATGAAGAAAATACCGGACATGATAACATCGATGATCATATGATTAAACATGTATTAATGTATAAATAATTATGTACTTGCATCATTAATCTTATCACAAACTCATATACTTCCTCCTTCACTTACAGCTTCAATTAGTCTCTCTCCTCTTCCTTGAAAAAAATCTCTTTCTAGTCTGATAAATGGGGAAGGAAGTTATATTAAATTAAAGACAATAAATATATATTCATACAAGAAAACATAAATTATATGATTATATTATACTAAAATACTAGCATGTTAAACCTTGTCATTAATTAATATGATTATCAAACTGCGTATGTTTAGTCACCATTCCTCGGATCATAAGTATACTTACTTACTAAGGTTAATTAACTAAATGCCATAAATGTATTAATGAGTAATGCATCTTACTCTGTCCTCCAGCATGAGCGCCGACGGATCCAGCTGCAGAGGTTTTATGGTGGATGAAAGGTCGCTTGCCGTGCAAAGTCTCTGGCGGAGGTCTAGAGTTATGAGTCTCCGGTCCCCTGTAATCGATCTCGTATACATCCGAATCCATTTTTTCTGATCCTTAAGTATAATTTGAAGGTACAAAGAAGTAAGAAAATGAATAATAAAGCCACACTACTGATTGTTTTTAAAACAAAGAACAAAACTTACCTAAAGCGAAGCAAGGAGCAGCGAGGAGAAGGTACGTGAGGAGGATCACGACGGTCGACTTCATTTTAAACTGTTTATAAATACTTAATGAACTTTTGGGTGTTTTATTTTTCTCTCTTTCTCAGATCTTTTGCGCTATCAGCAAAATCCAATCAATGGTTTCGTTTTGAATGGTAGTATTCCGGATACATGATGGCCTGATTTATAATAGCATGGGCTTGTAAACCCACGTGTCATGTTCTTTTATATTTTAATTTCGAAAATGTCACAACTTTGTTTATTTTCTATTTTCTCGATTATTCTGTTTTTTTTTGTAAACTTCATTAGATTTTGTTTGCTAAAAATTAAGTAGTTACATATTCATACTCATCTGAATTATGTCTTCATTATTGAATTATGGTACTCGAATTACCACACTAGAAAATGTTGCAGTATCTATAATATACATGTATGTGGATTATATTTTTATACAAATTATTTGTATCAAGTACTTCAAATGCTTTAGGCTCGCGGGCTGACTTCTGACTATGTCCGTACGTATAACATAGGCAAGAAATTATGGACGGTAAAAAAAGATCGGACGTTATAATAAAGTTTCACGACCATATATTTTTAATCTGGAGAAATAAAGATATAAAATAGAAATAAGAAAAGACAAGTTCATGTGGGAGGGACAATGTTAGCTCTCAATCTCATGGCTTTCAAGCTGAACTCGTGTTCCAATCTATTCATTCTATTTTTGTTTCGTTTAGGGAGCCATAGTAATATTGATGGTTTCTAATAATTATTTTTTACCATATATTGTAAGACCATTTCATATTGAAACATTGAACGCACAAACTTACCTAACCATTGATCTCGTAGTTAAAAACTGGTTCACGTTCATCCCATACACAATTAACTTTTATGTAGAAGTACAAATGTTGTTACTTATAGGGGTGGGCACGGATCGGATATCCGGGTTTTTAAGGTATTTGTGATTTGCTTTGAATGTTACTGATATCTAATTTTGGTATTTGCTTTGCTTCGAAAAAATACGGATATCCGGAAAAACGGATATCCGGAAAATAAATAGATATTTGCGGATATTTACGAATATTTACGGATATCTCATCCATTTTAATTAGTACAAATAATCTTAAGATTTTGATACAAATTTGCTTTGCAAAAATATTTTTTTGCATGATATATAAAATAAAACTTAAAAGAACTAGTGAATTTATAGATTTTGTAATTTTTTAAAGTTTAAGTTACAATTATAATAACACAAAATTTAAGAAAAAAATATAATTGTCAAAAATATTTTATCTCTTTTTATGTAATACTTTTATATAAGTAACTAGGATAAGACCCGCGCCTTGTGCGGGACGAAGCTATTATTTTTATTATGTTTTAAAAAATGAAACAATAGTTCGGTTTCATTTAGATTAGAGGTGTTCAATCCGGATATCGGGTTTCGGTTCGGCTCGATTTTTTGGTATTTCGATCATTAAAATATAACTAATATTCTAAATCTATATGTACTTCAATTTGATTTGGTTTATATACCATCGGTTTTCAGTTTATTCAATTTTATACCAAAAAACATAATTATTTAGTTTGAGATCATATTATATATTATACAAATATATAATATGATCATATTTAGAGTCATATTGTCACAGAGTCATTTCTTAAAAAAATATTATATATTTAAATAAAAG